>JAAOOA010002247.1:0-55259 GCA_012861695.1 Trematomus loennbergii | reverse complement strand
TCCTCTTCAAGCCCCACCTGTTCCTCCTCTTCAAGCCCCACCTGTTCCTCTTCAAGCCCCACCTGTTCCTCATCGAGCCCACCTGTTCCTCATCGAGCCCCACCTGTTCCTCTTCGAGCCCCACCTGTTCCTCATCGAGCCCACCTGTTCCTCTTCGAGCCCCACCTGTTCCTCTTCAAGCCCCACCTGTTCCTCATCGAGCCCCACCTGTTCCTCTTCAAGCCCCACCTGTTCCTCATCGAGCCCCACCTGTTCCTCATCGAGCCCCACCTGTTCCTCATCGAGCCCCACCTGTTCCTCATCGAGCCCCACCTGTTCCTCTTCAAGCCCCACCTGTTCCTCATCAAGCCGCACCTGTTCCTCTTCAAGCCCCACCTGTTCCTCTTCAAGCCCCACATGTTCCTCATCGAGCCCAACCTGTTCCTCATCGAGCCCCACCTGTTCCTCATCAAGCCCCACCTGTTCCTCTTCAAGCCCCACCTGTTCCTCATCAAGCCCCACTGCTCCTCATCAAGCCCCACCTGTTCCTCATCAAGCCCCACCTGTTCCTCTTCAAGCCCCACCTGTTCCTCATCGAGCCCCACCTGTTCCTCTTCGAGCCCCACCTGTTCCTCATCGAGCCCCACCTGTTCCTCATCGAGCCCCACCTGTTCCTCATCGAGCCCCACCTGTTCCTCATCGAGCCCCACCTGTTCCTCTTCGAGCCCCACCTGTTCCTCATCGAGCCCCACCTGTTCCTCATCGAGCCCCACCTGTTCCTCATCGAGCCCCACCTGTTCCTCATCGAGCCCCACCTGTTCCTCTTCGAGCCCACCTGTTCCTCATCGAGCCCCACCTGTTCCTCTTCGAGCCCACATGTTCCTCATCGAGCCCAACCTGTTCCTATCGAGCCCCACCTGTTCCTCATCGAGCCCCACCTTTCCTCATCAAGCCCCACCTGTTCCTCTTCAAGCCCCACCTGTTCCTCATCAAGCCCACCTGCTCCTCATCAAGCCCCACCTGTTCCTCATCAAGCCCACCTGTTCCTCATCGCTCCAATACAATTGTAGGCCAAGCTTAAAATGGTCAAATGTATGGTTCTAGAGATCAGGGGTCTCCAACCTTTTTTAGGATGAGAGCTACTTTCAAAGAATAAAACAAGTCGTGAGCTACTTTTACTCCTTTGTTTGTTTTTCTGCAGTGTATATATTTAGCACATTTTAACATTATGATATGCTGACCTTTAACCTCTGTGTGAATGCATCAATCTGGAGCACTTTGAGCCCCCCAGCTCTCAACACTCAGATGAAAGAGAGCTGTAAACCTTGAAGGTACCTGAAGCCTTGGTGGCCCCCCAGCCGGTGGTGACACAGGACCAGCTGCTGTCCAGGTCCTCGTCCTCGTCCGGGAGACAGACCGGAGACACCTCAGAGCCTGGGGACCAGATTGGGGGGGGGGGGGGTCAGTCTGATATGGAGACCCTTCACACTAGAACCGCTAAATCCTAGACCCCCTTGGCAGCTCTAGTCTTAAATAAGGTCAAAGCTGCCTCAGTGAATGTAGTTCTGACCCGGGAGATGAGGCGTAACCCTCCTGAAGATAAGAGATTTTGAAGTGGCTGTGTGTGACAGGAAGCCAGTGCAGACCTTTGAGAACTGGAGTGATGTGGTGAACTCTCCTGTTCTGGTGAGGACTAAATGAAGTGTTTCTGGGTTGAGCTCTGGTGAGGACTAAATGAAGTGTTTCTGGGTTGAGTTCTGGTGAGGACTAAATGAAGTGTTTTGGTTGAGTTCTGGTGAGGACTAAATGAAGTGTTTCTGGGTTGAGCTCTGGTGAGGACTAAATGAAGTGTTTCTGGGTTCGTACTGAGTCGTGCGGAGCGTCTGAGGCGCAGCAGGGACAGGTCGGAGCGGGGGGGGAAGCTGCCGTCCCGAGGGAGGCTCAGAACCTCGCCTGACTGGGACCGTCTGAGAGGAGGAGAACCGGAGGCCGTGGACCCCCAGAACCACCACGTCCTCCTGAGCTCTGCAGGGACACAACACACGGGGAATGAGTCCTAACACCCTGAAGTGAGTCAGCATTATGAGTCCTAACACCTTGAAGTGAGTCAGCATTATGAGTCCTGAACCCTGACCTGAGTCAGCATTATGAGTCCTGAACCCTGACCTGAGTCAGCATTATGAGTCCTGAACCCTGACCTGAGTCAGCATTATGAGTCCTGAACCCTGACATGAGTCAGCATTATGAGTCCTGAACCCTGACCTGAGTCAGCATTATGAGTCCTGAACCCTGACCTGAGTCAGCATTATGAGTCCTGAACCCTGACCTGAGTCAGCATTATGAGTCCTGAACCCTGACCTGAGTCAGCATTATGAGTCCTGAACCCTAACATGAGTCAGCATTTGAGTCCTGAACCCTGACCTGAGTCAGCATTATGAGTCCTGAACCCTAACATGAGTCAGCATTATGAGTCCTGAACCCTGACCTGAGTCAGCATTATGAGTCCTGAACCCTAACATGTGTCAGCATTATGAGTCCTAAACCCTGACATGAGTCAGCATTATGAGTCCTGAACCCTGACCTGAGTCAGCATTATGAGTCCTGAACCCTGACCTGAGTCAGCATTATGAGTCCTGAACCCTAACATGAGTCAGCATTTTGAGTCCTGAACCCTGACCTGAGTCAGCATTATGAGTCCTAAACCCTGATATGAGTCAGCATTATGAGTCCTAAACCCTGACATGAGTCAGCATTATGAGTCCTAAACCCTGACATGAGTCAGCATTATGAGTCCTGAACCTGACATGAGTCAGCATTATGAGACCTGAACCTGATATGAGTCAGCATTATGAGTCCTAAACCCTGACATGAGTCAGCATTATGAGTCCTAAACCCTGACATGAGTCAGCATTATGAGTCCTGAACCTGACATGAGTCAGCATTATGAGTCCTGAACCTGACATGAGTCAGCATTATGAGTCCTGACCTGACATGAGTCAGCATTATGAGTCAGAGGATGCTAATAAAGGACAGAGACATAAGTGTTTATGTAGTTTGTATATAGTATATATTATTACCTGACGTTGCAGTGCTGGGGGACCAGGACCCAGTCCCTGTGGACCAGGGTCCCGCTGCAGTAATGGTATCCTCACTCTGCAGGCTGACCTGCCAGGGCCAGGAGGAGGGACAGACCTCCGAGACGTTCCCCACTGAGATCCCCCCATCCTGGGCCACTGAGAGAGAGGCGGGGCCTGGAACCCCCCCAGCCGGAGCCCAGCCCACAGATGTCCTCCTCAGAGACCTGGTCTGCAGACAGCAGGTGCTCATCACCTGGGGGGACATCATAGGACCCTGGTCAACATGTCCTCATGTCCTCAGTGATGTGTTTACATGATGTGACCGTCTGTGTTTCCTGTAGATATGTTACTGCTCTGTTAGTGTCCACTTTATTATCATGCTGCTGGGACTCAACGGTTTTCCTTCTCAGGGGCGATGAGTGCCAGAAGAACTCACCTCGTAGCATCCGGTGGTTTTTATGAGACTATGTTCAAACTGTGAGTTCTGAGATTCAGATCAAGTCTTCGGTGTCAGAAAGTTAAACAAAACATCAAAAGAGTTTTAAATCAATCCAGATACAGAAAAGACACCTACTCATGAGGTCCATCATCCACTGGGTGTGGGTCTGCAGTTTGGTGTAGACCCCGGCTTCCTGGCCCGTCCAGCCGACCCCCAACTCACCAGACCTGCCAACTGGTACCGGCTGCCAGTGAAGCAGGACAGAGGACCACCAGAGTCCCCCTGAGACAAGAGGACCATTAGAGACACAAAGAGGACCACCAGAGTCCCCCTGAGACAAAGAGGACCATTAGAGACACAAAGAGGACCACCAGAGTCCCCCTGAGACAAAGAGGACCATTAGAGACACAAAGAGGACCACCAGAGTCCCCCTGAGACAAAGAGGACCATTAGAGACACAAAGAGGACCACCAGAGTCCCCCTGAGACAAAGAGGACCATTAGAGACACAAAGAGGACCACCAGAGTCCCCCTGAGACCAGAGAGGACCGTTAGAGGTGAGGATCCAGGTTCTGGAGGTTCAGTACCTGGCAGGCGTCCGCCCCCCTCCGGGCCTCCCGGCGCAGAACATGGAGGGACGCATCCTCCCGAGGTAGAACTGGTTGCAGGACTCTGGGGACAGGATGGTGACGTTCACCTCCTGGAGCCGGTTCACCCGAGGACCATCTGGAGACAGACATGGAGCATTAGGACACCACAGATTCATGGGGGACCAGGATCAGGACTTCAGAGTCTCTCAGGCCCAATTCCAAACCACACCCTCCCCACTCCCCCTCCACGATGGAGTGAAGTCCGTCTGTAGTCCCTCAGCTGAACGAGGCTCCTTCAGATGGAGACAAACAGAACCGAACCCCCCTCTCTCTGGAAATCAGCATCTCTTTCATTAAAGATAAAACCCCCAAAATCTTTAATGGTGTTTCTTTTTTGGAAACACTTTGTTTTCAAATCTGATATTTATTTATTTTATAAGCTGCTTAGTTTTTGCAACAGTTTCAGTTTATAGCACAATGAAACCAGGTAGATCCTGAGTTCAAAACAATGTGAGGTAACAGGAAGTTGTTTACATCTGTATGACAATAACCCACTCCCCCTCAACACGTGTTGGTTTGGACCCTTAAAGGTGGGGTAGGTCAGTTTGAGAAACCAGCTTGAGATCGCTAGAATGTGAAAATACACAACCGGAGAAAATCTGCCCCTTCCTCACAGAGCCCCTCCTCCAACACACACGAACGCGCACATGACCAATGAGGGCACGAGATAAGTTTGTGCACAGATGGAAGGCTGACAGGCAGGTAGGCCATCCAGTTATTTTAGCCGGGCCGGCTCAGATGATTGGTCGTGCTTTTTACAGTACTACAGCTTCCACTGATGATGTTTTTTATGGATTTTTTGTCAAAGCACTTCAGATATTCATTGCTATCTGGATGTTAAGAGCATTCCATGGAATATAACAACAAGTGTATCTCGAGCCGGTTCCTCAAACTTACCTACCCCACCTTTAATGTGGCGGACATTGTGTGGGGTCGTGCGAGGGTAGTGTTTAAGGGTAGTGTGTAGTGTGTAGGACCCTCACTCTCTCTGGTGGACCCCCAGCCCGTGATGGTGCACTTCCTGAGGGGGGACAGCGGGAACATCCAGACGTCAATGGGTCTGACGAAGGTGTTGAAGACGAGCGGACTCTTCAGCTGAAGAAGAGCCACGTCTCGCTCTTTAGTCCGCGGGTCGTAGTCCTGATGGACCAGGATCCTGGAGACCCCCACCAGCTGTTAATCAATAAAGATAAGATAAGATGGACCAGGATCCTGGAGACCCCCACCAGCTGTTAATCATTAACACATTATCTTTTTAGTATATCTGAGTCTCTTTTAGGGGGGGGGGGGGGGGGGGGGGGGTCACCTGCTGTCCCGGCTCCCGGTCGTTGTCCAGGTCGTGTTTCCCTGCCAGGACGGTCCAGAATGAGGCCTTGTTGTAACTGCACAGGTGAGGGGGGTTATTATATATATATATAAACAGTATACCTGTGTGACCCCCCCCTTAAAGAAGTCAGACAGGTGAGGGGGTTATCGTTACCTCCTGAAGCAGTGAGACAGGTGGGGGGGGGGGGGGGGTTACAGTATATATACATATATGATATGAAACATTACCTCCTGAAGCAGTGCGCGGCAGAGAGCACCCACTGGGGGGCGATGACGGCCCCCCCGCAGGCCGGCATGGAGGCGAACCTGAGGGAGACCTGCCAGGGCCAGGAGTTCATCCAGGCCTCGTCCCCCCGATGATCCGGGACTCCTGCTGCTGCTCGGGGGGGAACGAGCGCAGCCCCGACACGTCTGAAACATAGATCACATCATTACAAAGGAACCCCCCAATTATTGTTAGTAAAAAATATATAAATAAACAAAACTAACTAATATTCTTAATATTTGATAAATGAATAAAAGTCCAGTTCAACCAGAGAGCGGGTATTTATTATTTAAACTACTGAACCCACACTTATAATGATATCATTATGGGATGTCTGAATCCAACACATGGCGTTATAAACCGAGAGCGCCCTCAGCTGGTGAGTCCGGGTACTACACACACGTGCAGCTAAAAGGAAATTATATAAATTAAATAAATGTGTTTTACTTCCAAATCCAAAGTGTCCGGAGAAGAGATGAGGATCCGTTTCATTCAGAGTCACACCTGAAAACACACACACACACACACACACACACACACACACACACACACACACACACACACACACACACACACACACACACACACACACACACACACACACACACACACACACACACACACACACACACACACACACACACACACACACACACACACACACACACACACACACACACACACACACACACACACACACACATTAAAGAGGGTCACATGTTTTTAATGTGCAGATATATTAATATAAAGTGTTTCTGACCTGAGAGAGTGCAGAGCAGGCAGACAGACAGCAGGCAGACAGACAGCATCCTGTCTCACTGACGACACACAGCTGAGTGATCACACCCACCTGGACACACACTCTTTAATCACTCACACACACACACACACACACACACACACTGTGTAATCAGTGTGTGGAGCAGCTCTGGTTTTAGGTTGTAAAACAAAAACAATTATTAGACATTTTAATCAATTGAATAAATTATTTGTAATAATAAATCAAATAGTCTTGTATTGTGAGAGTCTGGGGGCGGGGCCTGAGGTGAGGATGTACCTGTCCTCCTCTGAAGAAACAGAGCAGTGAGCGGAGAGAGAGGCTGCAGGAGGACCAGAGAACTAGAACCAGAACAAGAGAACCACAGAACCAGAACCAGAGAACCACAGAACCAGAACAAGAGAACCACAGAACCAGAACCAGAACCAGAAGGAGAACCAGGCTCAGGCTCCAGTCTGGAGGTCCAGGTCTGCACGCAGCTCCTGTGCAGCAGCGGGGGGTCTCTGCCTCTGCTTGATCTGCACCGGAAGTTGCTGCAGCGGTGCCGGATCACAGAAGAAGAGTTCTGCTCCATGGTGCAGCGGGTCCCCCGCTTCCTGCTGGACCGCGGACCCGGGCCGGCCGGGCCGCTGCGGGCCGAGGACTGCGCGGTTATGGCCCGGACCTCGCTGCGTCTCTGCGCGCTGTACCTGCGGGAGGGGGCTGCTCCGGGTCCGGGGCCGGTCCCGGTCCCTGCCCGAACCTCCACCTCTGCAAGTACTTCCTGTTCGGGACCTGCAGGTTCGGGAAGGGAAGGTGAGCCGACAGGTGTCTGCACTCTCATCTACACACTTGTGTAAATATATTTAACATGTTCATACAAATGCTCAACTTTGTGATGTCTTGAATTCGCCTGAATTTCCCCACTGGTATAAATAAAGTTCCATCTTGTGTTATCTTTCTGAGAGGAGCTAGATCCTCCCGCGGAGGGATAAACGGTCAGTGCTGAGGCTGGTTCTACTGGTACAGATTAAATACTTAATATATCATATCATATCATCTATAATACATATAAATACACTTTAATTACATTTTATAAATCACTCCGCGCTCAGCTGTAGTCAGAAACATGAGGACTATTTCCTGTTCCTCCGCCGCGGAGTGATACATCCTGCAGCTGTGAAGAGGCTAAGTGAAAGTTAAGGAAACAGAAACTGCAGCTGCACACACACACACACACACACACACACACACACACAGAGAGTTATATCGATACTTAGATCATTCATAATGGTTAGGGTTAGATATTTAGAACATAAAGCTTGATGAGGATATAAATCAAGTTAGACATGAATTCACAATAAAGACAAAAAACATAAAAAAGACATCCAATATGAGGCGGGCGCTAACACGTCAGAGAGGCGGGGCACTAACACGTCAGAGAGGGGGGGCACTAACACGTCAGAGAGGCGGGGCACTAACACTCAGAGAGGGGGGGCACTAACACGTCAGAGAGGGGGGCACTAACACATCAGAGAGGGGGGGCACTAACACGTCAGAGAGGCGGGGCACTAACACGTCAGAGAGGGGGGGCACTAACACGTCAGAGAGGCGGGGCACTAACACGTCAGAGAGGCGGGGCACTAACACGTCAGAGAGGCGGGGCACTAACACGTCAGAGAGGCGGGGCACTAACACGTCAGAGAGGGGGGCACTAACACGTCAGAGAGGCGGGGCACTAACACGTCAGAGAGGCGGGGCACTAACACGTCAGAGAGGCGGGGCACTAACACGTCAGAGAGGCGGGGCACAACACGTCAGAGAGGGGGGCACTAACACGTCAGAGAGGCGGGGCACTAACACGTCAGAGAGGCGGGGCACTAACACGTCAGAGAGGGGGGGCACAACACGTCAGAGAGGCGGGCACTAACACGTCAGAGAGGCGGGGCACTAACACGTCAGAGAGGGGGGGCACTAACACGTCAGAGAGGCGGGGCACTAACACGTCAGAGAGGGGGGCACAACACGTCAGAGAGGCGGGCACTAACACGTCAGAGAGGCGGGGCACTAACACGTCAGAGAGGCGGGGCACTAACACGTCAGAGAGGGGGGGCACAACACGTCAGAGAGGCGGGCACTAACACGTCAGAGAGGCGGGGCACTAACACGTCAGAGAGGCGGGGCACTAACACGTCAGAGAGGCGGGGCACTAACACGTCAGAGAGGCGGGGCACTAACACGTCAGAGAGGCGGGGCACAACACGTCAGAGAGGGGGGCACAACACGTCAGAGAGGCGGGGCACTAACACGTCAGAGAGGGGGGGCACAACACGTCAGAGAGGCGGGCACTAACACGTCAGAGAGGCGGGGCACTAACACGTCAGAGAGGCGGGGCACTAACACGTCAGAGAGGGGGGGCACAACACGTCAGAGAGGCGGGCACTAACACGTCAGAGAGGCGGGGCACTAACACGTCAGAGAGGGGGGCACTAACACGTCAGAGAGGCGGGGCACTAACACGTCAGAGAGGCGGGGCACTAACACGTCAGAGAGGCGGGGCACTAACACGTCAGAGAGGCGGGCCCTAACACATCAGAGAGGCGGGGCACTAACACGTCAGAGAGGCGGGGCACTAACACGTCAGAGAGGCGGGGCGCTAACACGTCAGAGAGGCGGGGCACTAACACTCAGAGAGGCGGGGCACTAACACGTCAGAGAGGCGGGGCACTAACACGTCAGAGAGGCGGGGCACTAACACGTCAGAGAGGCGGGGCACTAACACGTCAGAGAGGCGGGGCACTAACACGTCAGAGAGGCGGGGCACTAACACTCAGAGAGGGGGGCACTAACACGTCAGAGAGGCGGGGCACTAACACATCAGAGAGGGGGGGCACTAACACGTCAGAGAGGCGGGGCACTAACACGTCAGAGAGGCGGGGCACTAACACGTCAGAGAGGCGGGGCACTAACACGTCAGAGGCGGGCACTAACAGTCAGAGAGGCGGGGCACTAACACGTCAGAGAGGCGGGGCACTAACACGTCAGAGAGGCATTAAGCTAATAGATAACCATTTGGAAATATGGTTGTAAATCTTTATGGACGAAAAAAGGACTTGAACTCATTGATGAAAAGAAAGGAGGGATGCCTCCTCTCCGTTCTCTACAGAGTAAATGTTATTACCAAATCAGAAATGGAAGAATCCAAATGATCAATAAAATCAAATGATATATCTTTGTATCTGTAAATGACCCAAAGAACACGGATCGTGGATAAATAAGAAAGAGATGGAGCCGAGCCAAAACAGCAGTTTACTGCAATCTAATAAATCATTCACAACAAAATACCCTTCTCATTCCAATCACTACTGGTTCTGACATGTGATGTGTTTGAGTGACAGGAAGCCGTGCAGGCTGTCACATGACCTGGGGCGGGTCATAACGCTGTGACGCTGCGCGACTGCTCGCTGCAGGAGCTGCAGTCGGAGCAGCTGATGGTGCTGCTGCTGCAGAACGACCCGCCCGCTGCCAGAGGTTATTCTATTATTATTATTATTATTATTATTATTATTATTTTATAAACTCAGGTGTGTTTACTTCCTGTCTCAGGTGTGTGTTACTTCCTGTCTCAGGTGTGTTACTTCCTGTCTCAGGTGTGTTACTTCCTGTCTCAGGTGTGTGTTACTTCCTGTCTCAGGTGTGTTACTTCCTGTCTCAGGTGTGTTACTTCCTGTCTCAGGTGTGTGTTACTTCCTGTCTCAGGTGTGTGTTACTTCCTGTCTCAGGTGTGTTACTTCCTGTCTCAGGTGTGTTACTTCCTGTCTCAGGTGTGTGTTACTTCCTGTCTCAGGTGTGTTACTTCCTGTCTCAGGTGTGTGTTACTTCCTGTCTCAGGTGTGTGTGCACTATAATAAAGGCGGCTGCAGTTTCCAGGAGAGCTGCACGAAGCTGCACCTGTGCCAGCACTTCCTGCGGGGGGGCTGCAGGTACGGGGCGGAGTGCACCTGGCGGCACAGCATCGACCCGGCAGGACGCCGCCTGCTGGAGGAGCGAGGACTCAGTGAGGAGAGCATCCAGCAGCTGATCCAGACCTACAGGAACACACACCTGCTGACCGCTGCAGGTACACACACCTGAACACACACCTACACACACCTGAACACACACCTACACACACCTGAACACACCTGAACACACACCTACACACACCTGAACACACACCTACACACACCTGAACACACACCTGAACACACACCTACACACACTGAACACACACCTGAACACACACCTACACACACCTGAACACACACCTGAACACACACCTGAACACACCTGAACACACACCTGAACACACACCTACACACACCTGAACACACACCTACACACACCTGAACACACACCTACACACACCTGAACACACACCTACACACAACCACACACCTGAACACACACCTGAACACACACCTACCACACCTGAACACACACCTACACACACCTGAACACACACCTGAACACACACCTACACACACCTGAACACACACCTACACACACCTGAACACACCTGAACACACACCTGAACACACACCTGAACACACACCTGAACACACACCTGAACACACACCTGAACACACACCTGAACACACACCTACACACACCTGAACACACACCTGAACACACACCTGAACACACACCTACACACACCTGAACACACACCTGAACACACACCTACACACACCTGAACACACACCTACACACACACTGAACACACCTGAACACACACCTGAACACACACCTGAACACACACCTACACACCTGAACACACACCTACACACACCTGAACACACACCTGAACACACACCTGAACACACACCTACACACACCTGAACACACACCTGAACACACACCTGAACACACACCTACACACACCTGAACACACACCTGAACACACACCTACACACACCTGAACACACACCTGAACACCACCTGAACACACACCTACACACACCTGAACACACACCTGAACACACCTGAACACACACCTGAACACACCTACACACACCTACACACACCTGAACACACACCTACACACCTGAACACACACCTGCACACACCTACACACACCTGAACACACACCTGAACACACACCTGAACACACACCTGAACACACACCTACACACACCTGACAACACACCTGCACACACACCTGAACACACACCTACACACACCTGAACACACCTACACACACCTGAACACACACCTGAACACACACCTGAACACACACCTGAACACACACCTGAACACACACCTGAACACACACCTACACACACCTGAACACACACCTACACACACCTACACACACCTGAACACACACCTACACACACCTGAACACACACCTGAACACACACCTGCACACACCTACACACACCTGAACACACACCTACACACACCTGACAACACACCTGCCACACACCTGAACACACACCTACACACACCTGAACACACACCTACACACACCTGAACACACACCTACACACACCTGAACACACACCTGAACACCACCTGAACACACACCTGAACACACACCTACACACACCTGAACACACACCTGAACACACACCTGAACACACACCTACACACACCTGAACACACACCTGAACACACACCTGAACACACACCTGAACACACCCTACACACACCTGAACACACACCTGAACACACACCTACACACACCTGAACACACACCTGAACACACACCTGAACACACACCTACACACACCTGAACACACACCTGAACACACCTGAACACACCTGAACACACACCTGAACACACCTACACACACCTACACACACCTACACACACCTGAACACACACCTGAACACACCTGAACACACCTGAACACACACCTGAACACACCTACACACACCTACACACACCTGAACACACACCTACACACACCTGCACACACCTACACACACCTGAACACACACCTGAACACACACCTGAACACACACCTGAACACACACCTACACACACCTGACAACACACCTGCACACACACCTGAACACACACCTACACACACCTGAACACACACCTACACACACCTGAACACACACCTGAACACACACCTGAACACACACTGAACACACACACCTGAACACACACCTGAACACACACCTACACACACCTGAACACACACCTACACACACCTACACACACCTGAACACACACCTACACACACCTGAACACACACCTGCACACACCTACACACACCTGAACACACACCTACACACACCTGACACACACCTGAACACACACCTACACACACCTGAACACACACCTACACACACCTGAACACACACCTACACACACCTGAACACACACCTAACACACCTGAACACACAAACCTGAACACACACCTGAACACACAAACACACCTGAACACACACCTGAACACACACCTGAACACACACCTAACACACCTGACACACACCTGAACACACCCTGAACACACACCTGAACACACACCTGACACACACCTGAACACACACCTGAACACACACCTACACACACCTGAACACACACCTGAACACACACCTGAACACACACCTACACACACCTGAACACACACCTGAACACACCTGAACACACCTGAACACACACCTGAACACACCTACACACACCTACACACACCTGAACACACACCTACACACACCTGAACACACACCTGCACACACCTACACACACCTGAACACACACCTGAACACACACCTGAACACACACCTGAACACACACCTACACACACCTGACAACAACCTGCACAACACCTGAACACACACCTACACACACCTGAACACACACCTACACACACCTGAACACACACCCTGAACACACACCTGAACACACACCTGAACACACACCTGAACACACACCTGAACACACACCTACACACACCTGAACACACACCTACACACACCTACACACACCTGAACACACACCTACACACACCTGAACACACACCTGAAACACACCTGCACACACCTACACACACCTGAACACACACCTACACACACCTGACAACACACCTGCACACACACCTGAACACACACCTAACACACACCTGACACACACCTACACACACCTGAACACACACCTACACACACCTGAACACACACCTGAACACACACCTGAACACACACCTGAACACACACCTACACACACCTGAACACACACCTGAACACACACCTGAACACACACCTACACACACCTGAACACACACCTGAACACACACTGAACACACACTCTCACGTACTCAGTTGAGTGTTCTGTTGACTTCCTGTTTGTGTCGTCAGAGAAACTTCCAGACGTTTGTTTTGGAGGAGAGACGCGCGAGACGGAGATCTGTCTGCACTTCATCAGGAACAGGTGCAGGTTCCAGAGTGAGTTCACCTTCATCTTCATCATCACCTTCATCACCCTCACCTTCATCACCTTCGTCATCTTCACCTTCATCACCTTCACCTTCCTCGTTACCTGATAAAGGTAGAGAAGGTGATGAAGATGATGAAGGTGATGAAGATCAGCTGTGTGTATCCCTCTCTGTGCAGACGGGTGTCGGCGGGTCCACTTCCTGCTGCCCTACAGGTGGCAGGTTTCTGATGGACGCACCTGGACGGACCTGCAGGACATGGGGACGTGGAGAGGGACTACTGCGACCCGGCTAACGCTCAGAGGTCAGGGGTCAGGGCTCAGAGGTCAGAGGTCACGGCTGTGATGGATCAGTGTCCCCCCTAACCCGCTCTCTGTCTCCAGTCTCAGCTGCCCCCCCGTTGACTTCCTGCTGATGATCCGCAGCTCTCAGTCCGTCCGCCGGCTCTCCACGGTCTCTTCCGTCACCAAGCCTCCGCACTACACCCTGACCACCGATTGGCTGTGGTTCTACAAGGGAGAGCGGGGGGGCTGGGTGGAGTACGGACAGCCGGTGAGTCCCACTAACCGTCAGTACTTATACTCAAGGGTGTAGTGTTAGTACGTACTTATACTCAAGGGTGTAGTGTTAGTACGTACTTATACTCAAGGGTGTAGTGTTAGTACGTACTTATACTCAAGGGTGTAGTGTTAGTACGTACTTATACTCAAGGGTGTAGTGTTAGTACGTACTTATACTCAAGGGTGTAGTGTTAGTACGTACTTATACTCAAGGGTGTAGTGTTAGTACGTACTTATACTCAAGGGTGTAGTGTTAGTATTTATTTTTTGTATACCTTGAATGGTTTTGTGTGCTGTGAAACTAGGAGAAAGTGAAACCCTAAATGCACCTGTGTGTGTGTGTGTGTGTGTGTGTGTGTGTGTGTGTGTGTGTGTGTGTGTGTGTGTGTGTGTGTGTGTGTGTGTGTGTGTGTGTGTGTGTGTGTGTGTGTGTGTGTGTGTGTGTGTGTGTGTGTGTGTGTGTGTGTGTGTGTGTGTGTGTGTGTGTGTGTGTGTGTGTGTGTGTGTGTGTGTGTGTGTGTGTGTGTGTGTGTGTGTGTGTGTGTCCAGGACGAAAAGCAGCGCACCACCTCGGAGACCTCGAGGACCCTGGAGGAGAAGTTCCTGTCGGACAGTTCAGCGGAGGTCCAGGTGGTGAAGGGAACAGAGAGTACGTCCTCAGCTTCAGAGGTACCACTTCCTGTTTACTCAGAGGGGGGTCAGGGTCCACAGGTCGCATCAACAGTCAGGTGCTAAGACCAGCCAGAGTCTAGAGAGGATAGTCCCCAGATCAAGTGAGTCCATCGTCCAGTTCAAAGACCTGAAAAGTCGTACGACGAGTAACTACAAGACCCCTCCTCAGTCCGTAGACAAGTCCCATATCAAGACCAACAACAACCAAACCAAATCCTGAGTAAAGACAGCAAGTCAGGAAAGGAAACCCTCAAGGTGAAACAGAAAGGTCCCATAGTCCAGTCCCAGGTCAAGTCCTGGAGAGTCAACACAAGTCCTAGATCAAGTCTCAGTTATGAGGGACTCCAGACCTGAGTGTAGATGGGTCGATCCCTAATCTAGTCCTAAATCCTGAAAGGTCAAATCCAAGTCACTTCCTAAAGAGGTCCTAAGTCAAAATCAAAGACGGGAAGGTCCCAAAATCTAGTCCCATGTCAAGACAAACAACAACCGAACCAAGACCCGAGTAAAGACAGGTCCCAGGTCAGGAAAGGAAACCCCAAGGTGAAACAGAAAGGTCCCATAGTCCAGTCCCAGGTCAAGTCCTCGAGTTTCAAAACAAGTCCTGGATCAGGTCTGAGTTCTGAGGGAGTCGAGACCCTCTAGTTCTAAGACCCGAGTAAAGACTATAAAGTCCCGGGTCACCACTAAAATGAAGTTCCAAGTCCAGATAGGCCGTCCAGAAGTTAGGTCAGAATTTGAAGACAATCTGAAATGTTCAGGTGGAAGGGTTCAGGTCCAGGTCCAGGTCCAGAGTGAAACCAGAGAACTCTTCTGAAATGTCTCTTCTCTGTTTTATAGACATGTACCAGAGGAACCTGAAGCAGAACACCAAGAGGAGGGTCCGGCGTCGGCCTCGCCTCGCCACCCATGCCCCGCTGCAGGAGGTCAGGGGGGACCGGACCTGGACCAGTTCTTAGTCCCATCACATTATAGACCTGCCAGTATAGACCCGCCAGTATAGACCCGCCAGTACAGACCCGCCAGTATAGACCTGCCAGTATAGACCTGCCAGTATAGACCCGCCAGTATAGACCTGCCAGTATAGACCCGCCAGTATAGACCCGCCAGTACAGACCCGCCAGTACAGACCCGCCAGTACAGACCCGCCAGTACAGACCCGCCAGTATAGACCCGCCAGTACAGACCCGCCAGTACAGACCCGCCAGTACAGACCCGCCAGTATAGACCTGCCAGTATAGACCCGCCAGTACCTGCTGGTTCCCTCCACAAAAAGCATCAGGATGTCTCCAGAGGATTTAGGAAAATAGCTGGAAATAAGATCTGTGGAAAAGGAACCTGTTTGATAAATGTTTAGTTCAGCCGGATCATCTCCACATGTCTACCCTACTTTTATAATGTTCTAATCATAAATCTAATGTCCGGAAGCTAAATGCTAACGTGATGCTATAAAGGAGCTACAGGCGAGTCCAGCAGCACGACTTCAACGTCACGCCAACTTCAGATCCATATTCAAACACACAGATTCTAAATGGAACGAGTTGAAGCGTTTGTTAGAACACTCTGCAGGAGGCAGGGACTTGCTTTCAAGCAGAACAGAAACTAACTTAGAGGAGTGTTCACGTGTTCGGCGTAATGACGTACAACGTCCTCCACGACTTCTGTAGTCCTATTCAGCCACTTGGTAACAACCATCGTTTCTCAGACACGTCAACTCTTCAGAAATCACCAGTGGGGTCACTGCTGATGGATTTAATGTCCTAGAACAAAACGTGATCCGTCTCTTTGTCTCAACCACAGACCTTAGTTCAGATATTATCCAGAACCCTCTGGAGAGATCCCATTGGCTCTGAGACCAGGGAACAGGAAGTGGAGAGATGCTGACTCACTTCCTGGTTTCAGGACTCATCACTCTATATCCCCGCCTCCTCAACGCCGCCGGTGGACGAGGCGTCGTGTCGCAGGAAACCAACACCTTTCAGAGGGTCCTGGTCCCTTGGAGACGCCAACGCCAACACCAACAAATATAGTCCTTTAATTCATTCAATTAATACAAAAATAGTGCAAAAAACAACAATAAATAGGGACATTTCCAAAAGGTAGATAACGTTTTTATAAAATGTCGATTCCTCTCACCTCGCTGCAGGTGTTTCATTCATGACGCTCGTCTGTTACATATTTATCTTTTGATGGAACACGTATTTATATATTCATCTCCTTGTTATATATCTGCAGTAGTTATTCTTTAATAGCAATAAGACTTTTACAGTTCCAGTATATTCTTTAAAAAATATCAAATAAACTTCAGTTTGGATCAAAAATCAAATGTGTGTTGTTTCTGCTCCGAGGATCAGCGCCTTCCCCTCTACAGTCATATAACTATATGTTTTATTGTCACTTTTCACCGTACCAAATAAAAGTATTAATACTGACACTGAATAATAACAGAGATATAACTCCATGATGCTGAGGCTTTATATCCACAGCAGGGGGCGCTAGAGAGGAGGGTCACTGTTCTTTTTTAAAACTCATTAGAGTTACTATTATTATTATTACTATTATTATTGTATTGGTTTTTATTATCATAATATTATTTAAAATAAGTTTTCATTTTTCAATTATCATTTTGAATCATTATTATTATCATCATGTGTTGTTTGTAATGAGTCCCTCCATCAGACTGAAGAACATCCAGAACATTCCTCTGTGTCTCACATCAATATCACAATGACTTACACACTGCACAGTTTCTACTCTATTCTGTTTCTATGATATTGACTTGATCTGTGTTGTGTTCTGTTGGAGGAGCCGAGATCTCTCCACTAGCTGCTGTGTGCTCACATGACAATAACAGCCTTGAACCTGAGGGTCTGCACGGTGACAGACTACAGTGATCCGGATCAGCTGATCGATCAGGACCTGTGGAGGAGCTGCAGATCAGTGAGGGGGGGGGGCTGCAGATGATTCACTCCCCCCCCTCCCTCCCGCTGCAGAGAGGCGTGACGCGCCGGAACCCGCTCCGCTCCTCAGGATGGCAGCAGGTAGGTCCGCAGCACCGGGACAACCGGGTCATTAGCAGCGTGTTTTGTGTGTGTGTGTGTGTGTGTGTGTGTGTGTGTGTGTGTGTGTGTGTGTGTGTGTGTGTGGTGTGTGTGTTGTGTGTGTGTGTGTGTGTGTGTTGTGTGTGTGTGTGTGTGTGTGTGTGTGTTGTGTGTGTGTGTGTGTGTGTTGTGTGTGTGTGTGTGTGTGTGTGTGTGTGTGTGTGTGTGTGTGTGTGTGTGTGTGTGTGTGTGTGTGTGTGTGTGTGTGTGTGTGTGTGTGTGTGTGTGTGTGTGTGTGTGTGTGGCTGCAGAGGAGGGAGGCTCCGCATCATCCGGGTCCTCGTCCGGTTTTTATTCTAAGGGTTTTTTATTCCCCTCTCTGATCATCGGGTTCTGATCGGTACCGGATGGTCTCTAAAGGCCCGGATGTTCTTCGGTACCGGGGTCTAAGGCCCGGATGTTCTGCACGGTGATGGCGCGAAGAGAGGCGTGAAGCCCGGTGTGTGTGAGGGGGGGCCGGGGGGGGGAGTGTGTCCGATAATGGGCTCAGCGTGTGGAGGTGTGAGCAGGGCCGAGCGGAACCGGGCCCAGTCTTTACCTGATGGAACAGTGAGGGTCTAGATGAATGATATTGAACCCCCGCAGTGATTAAAGGGGAACCGATCCGGTGTCACGGGGCTGTAGAGGGGCTCTGAAGCCACGTGACCCCCTCTCACGGTCTCACAGCTGCAGAGGGTCTTCCTCCTCCTCCTCCTCCTCCTCCATATCTCTGTCTTTCATTTTGGCTAATTTTTTTTAATTTAATGTCCTCTGTCTTTCATTTTGTAATTTCCTTTTTTCGTGTCTTAATTTGTAATGTATATATACTGTATGTATGGAGGACTCTTAAAGGGACAGTGCGCTGGTTCCCTTCCTGTTGTACTGTATATATACTGTATGTATGGAGGACTCTTAAAGGGACAGTGCGCTGGTTCCCTTCCTGTTGTACTGTATATATACTGTATGTATGGAGGACTCTTAAAGGGACAGTGCGCTGGTTCCCTTCCTGTTGTACTGTATATATACTGTATGTATGGAGGACTCTTAAAGGGACAGTGCGCTGGTTCCCTTCCTGTTGTACTGTATGTATGGAGGACTCTTAAAGGGACAGTGCGCTGGTTCCCTTCCTGTTGTACTGTATGTATGGAGGACTCTTAAAGGGACAGTGCGCTGGTTCCCTTCCTGTTGTACTGTATGTATGGAGGACTCTTAAAGGGACAGTGCGCTGGTTCCCTTCCTGTTGTAATGTATATATACTGTATGTATGGAGGACTCTTAAAGGGACAGTGCGCTGGTTCCCTTCCTGTTGTACTGTATATATACTGTATGTATGGAGGACTCTTAAAGGGACAGTGCGCTGGTTCCCTTCCTGTTGTACTGTATATATACTGTATGTATGGAGGACTCTTAAAGGGACAGTGCGCTGGTTCCCTTCCTGTTGTACTGTATGTATGGAGGACTCTTAAAGGGACAGTGCGCTGGTTCCCTTCCTGTTGTAATGTATATATACTGTATGTATGGAGGACTCTTAAAGGGACAGTGCGCTGGTTCCCTTCCTGTTGTACTGTATATATACTGTATGTATGGAGGACTCTTAAAGGGACAGTGCGCTGGTTCCCTTCCTGTTGTGTATTATGGCTCTTACTGTGCAGCGTTTTCTTTTGAAGTTCTCCTGTTGTATATCAACATTTTGTATTTTAATTAAATTATTATTGTTATTATTATTTGTTGTGTTTCTTGACGTGTATTTCCCCTTGCAGTGGCTTCAGACCCCGCTGGCCCCTGAGACCCCCCGGGCTCCAGCATGGGGTCCAGAACCAGAACCTGCTCCGCGGGCCTGATGCTGCTGGTGGCTGGCACGCTGGTTTCCATGGTGACACCCAGCTCACCTGTCGCAGGTAATGTGTCAGGGGGGGGCTCTTAAAGGGACAGTACGCTGGTGTTACTTCAAACTGGATCAGAGGTCTCAGGTCTCAGTTCGGATCGGGTCTCAGTCTCTATTATGTGACCTAAACTTTTATTTTCATGAACAATGTACGCTAAGGGACCAGAAACGTTCTTCTCGCCCCTTTTCAACATAACGGAAACTATTTGAGAATTTATTTTGTATTCTTTTATACCTTGAACGTTTTTTAATTTTTTAATTTAGCTTCTCTTTGTTGTAATTATTATTGTTTGTTTTGATTCTAACATGTTCAATAAATTGACTAAAAAAAGAATAAATATGATGTTGTCCCCCAGGTATGCAGGACTTGAACCGGACGTTTGATTCTCCGCCCCCCTCGGACCAGGACTCTGGAGCTCAGGGGATCCACCTCCTGCTGAGACCTCCAGACCTGCTGTCCCCCAGCCTCCCGCCCCCCCTGCCCCCCCACATCCAGCCCTCCCTCACCCCCCCCCCGCCCTGGGAGCACGGCCCCTCCCTGGAGGAGGCCTGGGGTCCGGGGACTACCTGGAGACCCTGTCCTTCATGGTGCCGGAGGGGGAGGAGCTATCCAGCCCCCACCCCGAGGACCAGGACCAGGTGAGTCTCAGTCAGTTCAGAGACATTTCGTGTAAACACAGTCTTTTCCAAACTTTGACTTTTAGTCAAAATGTAATGTTCTGTATTTCCCAAAAGTAAGTTTCTTTAATCCTTCAACCAATCAGAATTCAACAAAACTGCTTTTTGGGCGTGTCTACTTTGATTGACCAATCTCAGCCCACTGTTTACGTTTATGTTTGATTGACAGATGTCTCACCATGGGGGGGTCTGGGTCTCCTACGACAGTGACTTCCCGTCCCGGTCCACCCTCCCCCTCTCCCCCCTCCTCCCCCACCGCCCCCCTGCAGACCCGCCCCTCCCCCCCAGACCTGTTCCCCTCCTGGGACGAGGACTACGACCTGGACCTGACCCCCCTGGAGCCCACGGAGCTGCTGCTGCCCGACATGAACAGCCTGGAGTATTACACCAACCTGCAGGCCAGGGAGAGGGAGAGGGGGCGGACTCCCCCATCGCTCCCACTACAACCCTCACCCCCCACCCTCCCACCACCCTGAGCTCTGGTTCTCCTCCCACCCCTCCCCTCACACTCCCACCCACCTTCACACCTGAGGAGAACCCACCAATCACCACCGTCAGAACCACTTCTGCTCCACAACCCAGAGACAGAGCCTCGATTCCAGGTAGACCCCGTCCTCGACCCCCGTCCAACACCACGGGCCGGGTGCCTCCCCCCCCCGCTGGACCGCCCCCACCGCCCCGACAGACCAGAGAGACCCCCCACGGTCACTGAGAAACCACTGAAGGGCCCCCCACAACCACCAAGGCAACAACCACAACAACCAGGGACCACAACAACCAGGGGGACCACCACCACCCAGAGCACCGCCATCAGCCTAACCAGAGCCCCCCCCGTCACCACACCCAGAGTGACCCCTCCCACCAGGCAGTACCTCTGCAACGTCACCAAGCCGGAGATGTACCTGGTCCGAGTCGGTGAGTAATCCACTTCCTGCTGGACGAAAAGGGGTTCTGATTCTGGTCTGGTTCTGGCAGTGTGTCAGTTTCCTCTCTCTGTTTCCTGCAGTGAGCTCCAAAGGATCCTCATCAGGCTTCAGCGCCGTCAGAGATCTTCTGAAGAGAGAGTTCAATCGCTCCGTGGAGCTGCAGGTAAACCTGGTCCTCCAACAGCTGACCCTCAGAGGTCCACTTTGATCCGGTTCTGTTCCGTTAGGGTTACTGGTTCATTGATCTTTGGCCTCCTCTCTCAGTTCCTCAGAACCCCGTCCAGTTTTGCCTTCCGGGTGGTGTCCGGGCCTCTGATCTTCACGGCGGTGTCGGTGGTCTCGGCGCTCCGCCGGGCCCCCCGCGGCTCCGGACCCGTCCCCTCCGTAGCGCCGCTGTTCAGCGAGCCGGACCTCCGGTACCAGGTCCACTCGGTGCTGCAGTTTGTCCCCGAACACGTGGACGTCCGGGTCTGCAGCTTCAGCCAGAGGGTCGAGAGAGGCCTGGTTCTGGCCTACACCGAGACCCGCCGGCGCAACCAGGAGGCGGGGAACATCTCCGTACAGGTGAGGGAACATCTCCGTACAGGTGAGGGAACATCTCCGTACAGGTGGGAACATCTCCGTACAGGTGAGGGAACATCTCCGTACAGGTGAGGGAACATCTCCGTACAGGTGAGGGAACATCTCCGTACAGGTGAGGGAACATCTCCGTACAGGTGAGGGAACATCTCCGTACAGGTGAGCTCTGTACAGGTGAGCTCTGTACAGGTGAGCTCTGTACAGGTGAGCTGTGTACAGGTGAGGCTCTGTACAGGTGAGGGAACATCTCCGTACAGGTGAGCTGTGTACAGGTGAGCTCTGTACAGGTGAGGCTCTGTACAGGTGAGGGAACATCTCCGTACAGGTGAGCTCTGTACAGGTGAGCTCTGTACAGGTGAGCTCTGTACAGGTGAGCTGTGTACAGGTGAGCTCTGTACAGGTGAGCTGTGTACAGGTGAGGCTCTGTACAGGTGAGGGAACATCTCCGTACAGGTGAGCTCTGTACAGGTGAGCTCTGTACAGGTGAGGGAACATCTCCGTACAGGTGAGCTCTGTACAGGTGAGGCCCTGTACAGGTGAGGCTCTGTACAGGTGAGCTCTGTACAGGTGAGCTTTGTACAGGTGAGGCCTGTACAGGTGAGCTTTGTACAGGTGAGGCTCTGTACAGGTGAGCTCTGTACAGGTGAGGCTCTGTACAGGTGAGGCTCTGTACAGGTGAGCTCTGTACAGGTGAGGCTCTGTACAGGTGAGCTCTGTACAGGTGAGCTTTGTACAGGTGAGCTTTGTACAGGTGAGGCTCTGTACAGGTGAGCTCTGTACAGGTGAGCTCTGTACAGGTGAGCTCTGTACAGGTGAGCTTTGTACAGGTGAGCTCTGTACAGGTGAGCTCTGTACAGGTGAGCTCTGTACAGGTGAGCTCTGTACAGGTGAGGCTCTGTACAGGTGAGCTCTGTACAGGTGAGCTCTGTACAGGTGAGGCTCTGTACAGGTGAGCTCTGTACAGGTGAGGCTCTGTACAGGTGAGCTCTGTACAGGTGAGCTCTGTACAGGTGAGGCTCTGTACAGGTGAGCTCTGTACAGGTGAGCTCTGTACAGGTGAGCTCTGTACAGGTGAGCTCTGTACAGGTGAGGCTCTGTACAGGTGAGCTCTGTACAGGTGAGCTCTGTACAGGTGAGGCTCTGTACAGGTGAGCTCTGTACAGGTGAGCTCTGTACAGGTGAGCTCTGTACAGGTGAGGCTGCTATACTAACCTGATCTACCTCTGTGTCTCAGCTGCTGAACATCACGACGGCCGTCTCTCGGCCCGCGGCGGCGAAGGTTTCTGTCGACATCACGTTTGCGGTGCGAGATGGGCGGGGCTTCCTGCTGGGGTCGGAGGTCAGCGAACACCTGAGGAAGCTCAGCCCGGTGGAGTTCAGCTTCTACATCGGGTTCCCGGCGCTGCAGATCGCTGAGCGTACGACACACACACACACACAACACACACACACACACACACACACACACACACACACACACACACACACACACACACACTAACAATGCTAAGCTATCAGCTCCATGTTTATGGAATGTCTGAAATGTGTCCACAGCGTTCCATTACCCCGAGCTGAACACGTCTCACCACCTGCGCTCCACCTGGGTCCGGACAGGTGAGTTCGAGCAGGTGTTCTGTACCATGTGACGTGTGGAGCAGGTGTTCTGTACCATGTGACGTGGAGCAGGTGTTCTGTACCATGTGACGTGTGTGTGTGTGTGTGTGTGTGTGTGTGTGTGTGTGTGTGTGTGTGTGTGTGTGTGTGTGTGTGTGTGTGTGTGTGTGGTGTGTGTGTGTGTGTGTGTGTGTGGTGTGTGTGTGTGTGTGGTGTGTGTGTGTGTGTGTTGTGTGGTGTGTGTGTGTGTGTGTGTGTGTGTGTGTGTGTGTGTGTGTGGTGTGTCAGTGCTGCTGGGCGTGCAGGAGCAGACGGTGTCCGAGCGCAGCTTTAAAGCCCGTCTGGAGCGGCGCCTGGCTCTGCTGCTGGAGGAGAGTCAGCAGGTGCCCAGCAGGGGGCGCTGGAGGAGGGCGAGCGCCGCGGGGAACAGCAGCCTGCAGGTAACACAGGGGTATACAGGTGTATGTATACAGGGACATATAGTATACAGGTGTATGTATACAGGGACATATAGTATACAGGTGTATGTATACAGGGACATATAGTATACAGTGTATGTATACAGGGACATATAGTATACAGGTGTATGTATACAGGTACATGTAGTATACAGGTGTATGTATACAGGGACATATAGTATACAGGTGTATGTGTACAGGTACATATAGTATACAGGTGTATGTATACAGGTACATATAGTATACAGGTGTATGTATACAGGTACATGTAGTTACAGGTGTATGTATACAGGGACATATAGTATACAGGTGTATGTGTACAGGTACATGTAGTATACAGGTGTATGTGTACAGGTACATGTAGTATACAGGTGTATGTATACAGGGACATATAGTATACAGGTGTATGTGTACAGGTACATATAGTATACAGGTGTATGTATACAGGTACATATAGTATACAGGTGTATGTATACAGGTACATGTAGTATACAGGTGTATGTATACAGGGACATATAGTATACAGGTGTATGTATACAGGTGTATGTGTACAGGTACATGTAGTACCCAGGTATATCATCTTTGTGCCAGGTGGTGCGGGTGTCGCTGCTCTCGGGGCCGCAGCGCCCCCTGGAGGTGTTTTACTTCGTGGAGGGTCCAGGTGGGGACCGGGTCCCGGCTGAGACCACCTCGCTGACCCTGAACCGGCTGGACCTGCAGAGAGCTGCCATCGTGCTGGGGCACCGCGTCCAGAGACCCCTGGCTCAGCGTGAGGAAACACAATACTCTCCAATTTAACTGAAACATTACATATTTTCCACCTTTTTTAAAATATATTTTTGGGATGTTTTTCAAATGAAAGAAAAAAAGAAATTCAGTTATTTACATTCCTAAGATATGTCCCACATTTTATCTTTAGATCTTTTTTGTTATTTCTTTAATATTTTGCAAATTTCTTTGGATATTTTTGTATGCATTTTCATAACCCTGAAGATGAACTTGTGTCCCCCAGCGGTGGAGCTGCTGTCGCCCCCCCCGGCAGAGACCCAGTCCTCCAGCGTCTGGCTGATCGTGGGGGTTCTGGTCCCGGTGCTGCTGGCGCTCTTCATCATCGTCCTGCTCTACTGGAAGCTCTGCGGCTCCGAGAAGCTCGAGTTCCAGCCGGACGCCATCAACACCATCCAGCAGAGGCAGAAGGTGAGGGGGGGTTACCTGATTATAAGAGAAGAAAGCCCTCAGGATTATAAAAGACCCCCATCAGCCCAGCAACAAAATGTTCTTGTCCCGCAGCATCAGGTCTAAAAGCACCAGACCCAGTTTCATCCCACAGGCCATCAGACTGCTAAACACCTGAACTCTCTGAAGCACATCCATAAACATTCATCCGTTGTAATCTACTTATTTATATAAATAGTTTCTCACCGCAATCAACCGTATTTAATTTTGTCTTAATGTAATTATTTCATTTCATTTTCTGTTCTTGTCAAAATCATATTCTATTCACATGTATATAGACTTCTTGCTCTATTTTTTAAATTTTATTATATATATTGAATTTATGGAGGAGCTCAGGTCAGAAGAATTTCATTGCCATTTCTCTAGATATCTGCATGTGACAATAAACCTTTGACTCTCTGCTTCCTGGGGTCCTCACTAACAGCTGTTCCCCCCCAGCTTCAGGCCCCAGCGTGAAAGGCTTTGACTTTGCGAAGCTGCACCTGGTCAGCACAGTAAGGATGACATCATGGTGATCCAGGAGCCCGGCCCGCCCCCCCCACCAAAGAGGCCACGCCCTCTGACGGAGGCGACCTCAACACCCCCAAATCTAAAGGGTCGTCCACTAAGGTGCCGCGGTCCAGCCGCCGCCGGGGCCGGTACGTTACCTTCAGGTTCTGCAGAACAGAGTTATAGAGTGTTAGAAAACTCTCCCTGGTCCCCGGCTTCAGTCTCAGGATCCATGTATCTGTGATCCTCTCCAGAATGGAAGGAGTCATCACATACAGAGCATCAACTAGTTCCTGAACAGTGTCCTTCACATGCTGATATCCAAGAGAGGGAGTTACACAGAGTCACAAGACCTTTTCTAAAATAAATTGACTTTTTCTCAAAAATCTCAACATTTTGACTTTTTCTCAAAAATCGCAACATTTGGACTTTTTCTCAAAAATCGCAACATTTTGACTTTTTCATTTTTTTTTTTACTTTTTCTATTTTTTTCTCAAAAAAATTGACTTTTTCTCAAAAATCTCAACATTTTTCTTTTTCCTCAAAATGTTGACTTTTTCTCAAAAATCTCAACATTCTGACTTTTTCTCAAAATCTCAAAATTCTGTCTTTTTCTCAAAATCTCAAAAATGTTGACTTTTTCTAAAAATCTAAAAAAAAAAATCTGAATTTTTCTAAAAGTTCTGACTTTTCTCAAAATGACCAAATTCTGACTTTTTCTCAAATGACCAAATTCTGACTTTTTCTCAAAATCTTAAACATGTTAATAATCCCTGGTCCCCGGCTTGATCTTCAATCTCAGGATCCATGTACCTGTGATCCTCTCCAGAATGGAAGGAGTCATCACATACAGAGCATCAACTAGTTCCTGAACAGTGTCCTTCACATGCTGATATCCAAGAGAGGGGGTTGTTTCTCAATGTCGAGTAAAGCTGCTTCCGAGCCACTATTTCAAGCATACTACGTCATCGAGTGCCGCCGAAGTACTGTTCCAATCTCCAGCATACTTGGAAATCTACCGAGCCCGGCGTACTCCGTTTGGAGAAATATCGAGTGTGCACATGAGTAGACTCAGCGGTCTTAAAATCCCCACAATGCTTTGCGCACGGACCAATTTCCCCAAATCTGTGGCGAAGATGTAAGAGGCGGGGCCTCTCATATGACGCACACCTGCACACTTGCTAGCCTGTTCCACTCTTCGTTTTCCGAATGGCAGGAAGGATTCTTGACTCGCTTCTGAAGCAAGATGCTCGGCAGACATGTGCTACCAAGCAAGCATACTCCACATTGAGAAACACCCAGGGAGTTACACAGTCACAAGATGGAGGAATACCGGTTATGACTTTTTCTGATAATCAAAAAATTCTGACTTTTTCTCAAATCTCAAAATGTTGAATTTTTCCTCAAATCTCAAAAAATCTCACTTTTTATAAAAAATCCAAAAATGTTGACTTTTTCTCAAAATGTGACTTTTAATCAAACATCTCAACATTTTGACCAGGGACAACATTTTGTCCCTGGCTTGATCTTCAACCTCAGGATCCATGTATCTGTGATCCTCTCCAGAATGGAAGGAGTCATCACATACAGAGCATCAACTAGTTCCTGAACAGTGTCCTTCACATGCTGATATCCAAGAGAGGGAGTTACACAGTCACAAGATGGAGGAATAGAAAGCAGTATTCAATGTTTACTTCAGATTAGCTCCACGTCAGAAATGAGCATGCTTGTCATATGTCTATCTCCATAGAGGCTGAATCATCATGTTCATCACATACAGATGTAGCACTCCAGATAGGACTCCAATGGGTGTGTCCCAACCCAGCGGATCCCAGTGGCTGGGGGTGTTGCCAAATTGCTAGAGGGCGGTGCCAAATTTCCCCATTTGTTCAATTACAGGATTGAACCATGAGATGGCGCTTCATTCACAAATACACACAGACAACTGGGTGTTGTAGACCTTAGTCTGCAGTGTGGCAGCAGGTGTGTTGCTGAAGAGCATCTCATCACTTCTTTGTTCTGGTTTTCACAGGCTGCTATAACGGAAAAACATCAATATTTTAGATCAAGTAAAGTATATCTAATCTTATTATCTTAATTGTAATATATAGTCTTTATATATTAAATAATCATAATAATGTAATGTTTACACTTGTTGCTCATTCCTTTACAATAGTTTGCTTTATGCAGTATATTCTTTGTAATATTGTTGTGGTGTTTTTACACAGTTCAGTAGATCGAAGTAAATCAACTTATACATTAAGATAAGATGAGATGGACCTTTAGTTTCTGTATCTTTAGTATGACCTTTAACCCCGTGGGGACATGCAGTAGTTCAAACAGCAACAGATGAGATGGACCTTTAGTAATCCCTGTGGGGACATGCAGTAGTTCAAACAGCAACAGTGAGACGGACCTTTAGTAATCCCTGTGGGGACATGCAGTAGTTCAAACAGCAACAGATGAGACGGACCTTTAGTAATCCCTGTGGGGACATGCTGTAGTTCAAACAGCAACAGTGAGACGGACCTTTAGTAATCCCTGTGGGGACATGCTGTAGTTCAAACAGCAACAGGTGAGACGGACCTTTAGTAATCCCTGTGGGGACATGCTGTAGTTCAAACAGCAACAGTGAGACGGACCTTTAGTAATCCCTGTGGGGACATGCAGTAGTTCAAACAGCAACAGATGAGACGGACCTTTAGTAATCCCTGTGGGGACATGCTGTAGTTCAAACAGCAACAGATGAGACGGACCTTTAACCCCTGTGGGGACATGCAGTAGTTCAAACAGCAACAGATGAGATGGACCTTTAGTAATCCCTGTGGGGACATGCAGTAGTTCAAACAGCAACAGATGAGACGGACCTTTAGTAATCCCTGTGGGGACATGCTGTAGTTCAAACAGCAACAGATGAGACGGACCTTTAGTAATCCCTGTGGGGACATGCAGTAGTTCAAACAGCAACAGATGAGACGGACCTTTAGTAATCCCTGTGGGGACATGCTGTAGTTCAAACAGCAACAGGTGAGACGGACCTTTAGTAATCCCTGTGGGGACATGCAGTAGTTCAAACAGCAACAGATGAGACGGACCTTTAGTAATCCCTGTGGGGACATGCTGTAGTTCAAACAGCAACAGATGAGACGGACCTTTAGTAATCCCTGTGGGGACATGCTGTAGTTCAAACAGCAACATGAGACGGACCTTTAGTAATCCCTGTGGGGACATGCTGTAGTTCAAACAGCAACAGGTGAGAGGACCTTTAGTAATCCCTGTGGGGACATGCTGTAGTTCAAACAGCAACAGATGAGATGGACCTTTAGTAATCCTGTGGGGACATGCAGTAGTTCAAACAGCAACAGGTGAGACGGACCTTTAGTAATCCTTGTGGGGACATGCAGTAGTTCAAACAGCAACAGTGAGACGGACCTTTAGTAATCCTGTGGGGACATGCAGTAGTTCAAACAGCAACAGGTGAGACGGACCTTTAGTAATCCCTGTGGGGACATGCAGTAGTTCAAACAGCAACAGGTGAGACGGACCTTTAGTAATCCTTGTGGGGACATGCAGTAGTTCAAACAGCAACAGTGAAATGGACCTTTAGTAATCCTGTGGGGACATGCAGTAGTTCAAACAGCAACAGATGAATGGACCTTTAGTAATCCTGTGGGGACATGCAGTAGTTCAAACAGCAACAGATGAGACGGACCTTTAGTAATCCCTGTGGGGACATGCTGTAGTTCAAACAGCAACAGATGAGATGGACCTTTAGTAATCCCTGTGGGGACATGCAGTAGTTCAAACAGCAACAGATGAGACGGACCTTTAGTAATCCTTGTGGGGACATGCAGTAGTTCAAACAGCAACAGATGAAATGGACCTTTAGTAATCCTTGTGGGGACATGCAGTAGTTCAAACAGCAACAGATGAGACGGACCTTTAGTAATCCCTGGGGACATGCTGTAGTTCAAACAGCAACAGATGAGATGGACCTTTAGTAATCCCTGTGGGGACATGCTGTAGTTCAAACAGCAACAGATGAGACGGACCTTTAGTAATCCCTGTGGGGACATGCTGTAGTTCAAACAGCAACAGGTGAGACGGACCTTTAGTACCCTGTGGGGACATGCAGTAGTTCAACAGCAACAGGTGAGACAGACCTTTAGTAACCCCTGTGGGGACATGCAGTAGTTCAAACAGCACAGGGTTAGAGTGAAAAACAGCACAGATTCACACAGATTACCTGTTCCGCACCGCCCCCCCGGTACCGGGCGGATAAACACGTCATTTGCAGGAAACAACGTCTAAGGAATCTTAATATTTAATAAACTATGAATGTTTTATATCCATGTAACGGGAAGAAACTCAGCTAACTGATCTTTTTTTTTTAAATCCAAAAAAAAACAATGCTAGCACTCAGCCTCTGAATTAGCCACGAGCGAAAAATGTAACCTATCACTGCAACTAAACTCACTCATAACTCCCTTATTACTTATCCTAGATGCACAGCCAACCCCTCGATTAGCATCTACTGGAGACACAGAATCTTGGTGCCCACCTCAACACTCAGTGATAACATTTGCGACGCTATAAACGAAAGCGTACATCATAACATGTGGAGCTAGGTAGCTAGAAACGCTAACATGGCTTACCTTGGTCAAAACTGGTCTTCAATGGCATTAAAACGATAAAAAACGCTGCTGAGTTAATCCATAGGTTAATCCAATGTGTCTGTGTCCTCTTTGAAATTATTTCTGATAATCCATAAGCAATAAAACTGCTTTTCCGTTTCCAATGTCAGAGCTAGAGATCGCTTCACTCTGCTGCACATTTACATGCGCGCAGCCCCCACCTTTTCTCTTCACAACGTGTGTGTGTGGGGCCTGCCCCTTCGATTCTATTGGCTCTAACGGTCAGAAAGAGGTGTCAACCATCAAAATCGAGCAAGGGGGGCCAGAGATATGGAAAAAATCAAAATCACCTCAGAGGTGGTGGTTTTGGCTAAATCTCTCTAAAAAGGTCAAATGTCACTTGTTTTGCATCAATCTTGATACAGGGTACTTATTATATGTTGTACTTTGGATTCCTAAAGCTTTAGTCTACTAACCCATCATCCAAGGGTAGTTTTCACTATAAGTAAAAAAATATTTGGACGGACACTATAATTTACAGTTTTTTTACTATGTAAAATCTGAATTTTCTTTAAAATAAAAAACATCTATATTGATTCTGACACTTCTACATCCAACTCACAGGTTTATCATTACTTTGATAAAAGAAATTATTCATATAACCCTTTTAGAAGTGAAGTTGTAGTCATTTGTTTTGGGCATGTCATTTTCGAGCCTGAAACATGAAAAACAGGCTTGGTGCTTAACAGGTTAATAAAATCAAAAATAAGATCAGCGATAAAAATAATAATAATGAGAAACTATGAAATGAGAAATGAATCAAATTAAAATGTAATTATCATATCATATATTATATAGTGTATTGTATTATGAAGTAATATCATACATTAACCCCATTATAGCAGATGCCACATTGAATGGATGAACACATTTATTCAATGTTTGTAAACACAATCCCCAGGATGTGTCCTAATCAACCAAAAGAGAAAATGCAGATATTACACTCATAAAGAAATGGTAGACATATCAGTACTCTTAGTGTTATTATCCGAAAGTTAATGTAAACTTTTGAATAATGTACTTATTATTTAGTGATGAACATTAAAACAAGCACGTTGGCTGATTTTGGACCCCCTCACTATTTGTTTTCACTACTTTAATTAAATGTTTGATAAGTGCATGCAGATCACAGTACAGTATGCTCGTTCAGTAAAACACGTCCACAGATCAATTATTTTGTATTCCAAAATCAGGAATTAAAGTCCCCTGGTTTGTGACAAGATGTGAAGTCAACAGATAGTCACTCAGAGGGGGGTACTATTTCTTTTCAAATGCATATAGGCAATGCCACCCATTTACATGTAGGCAACACTGCTCTTCCGTCAAGAATTTGAATTTGAATGGGATGGGGAGACGTGTGATTAAAAATGAGTGACCAAACTAAGACTTAGTTTTTCAAAGAGAAAATGCAGATATTACACTCAGAAAAGAAATGGTAGACATATCAGTACTCTTAGTGCCAAGTTGAAAGAGAATTCACTGCTCTAAACAAAGTCAACATAGAGTAGGGGGGTGGGGGATGGGGGGTGGTGAACGGTATGGTCAATGTTTGTAAACACAATCCCCAGGATGTGTCCTAATCAAACCAAAAGAGAAAATGCAGATATTACACTCAGAAAAGAAATGGTAGACATATCAGTACTCTTAGTGCCAAGTTGTCTCAGACAATCTGCATTTCCTAATGTGGGACAGTTCTGTGCAAAATGTGGGACACTGAAAAGTCTGTTAAAAAGCCTCAGTCACCTTAATTCATGTAATGAAAACATCAATCTGGTGCACTTTGAGGGCCAAATGAAGAGATTTATGGGTACAGCTCTCAACACTCATATGAAACAGAACTGTTATAATAATGATGAGAAACTATGAAATAAGAAATGAATCAAATTAAAATGTAATTATCATATCATATATGATATAGTGTATTGTATTATTAAGTATATCATACATTAACTCCATTATAGCAGATGCCACATTGAATGGATGAACACATTTATGCATCAACAGAGTATTTCTAAATAGTTGTAATCTAATCCTCTTATTTTACACAATTGACAGACAGTGTTATTTCTACGTCAATAGTCATATATTGTCATAACCTTTTTGTGTGAAATAATTAATATTATTATTATTTCCGCCCACTGTTTGGCGAGCTGCATGAGAAACTGACGGGCTGTCGAGAGAGAGAGAGAGAGAGAGAGAGAGAGAGAGAGAGAGAGAGAGAGAGAGAGAGAGAGAGAGAGAGAGAGAGAGAGAGAGAGAGAGAGAGAGAGAGAGAGAGAGAGAGAGAGAGAGAGAGAGAGAGAGAGAGAGATTATCCAAAGTTAATGTAAACTTTTGAATAATGTACTTATTATTATAGTGATGAACAACTGTATAGTTTAATTTACAGGAAAGGAGTGAGCAGAGCAGCTGATGATATATGATCACCTGAGAGCTGCCGTTTCATTCAGACTGTTTAAAAAGAAACAACGGTCTGATTTGAACAACTCAATGTGTGATTGTTATAGCAGTAATATGAGACAGTAATAATACAGTGAACTCTTAACACTGTACATAGTGTTTGCCCGTGGGGTTAGGGTTATCGGTAGAGAGAGCCGTGCTGCATTTTCCTCCGGTCGGATGTGATATCAAAACAAACTGATTATTTTTGTAGTTAACTCACGTGGATTAAACCACATTTATTAGTGCTTTCATTTCAATTCGGCGAACATATGATACTTTAAATGATCGTGAGGATGATGATTAAGAATCGTTTGTTTGAGCCGGTCTGCATTTCCTGACAAAAAAACATAGCGATGGTTTTGTATTTACGCCAACGTGGATTAAACAACATTATCTTGTTAAATAAAAACATGGTGATGTTTTGTAAATGATTACATGTCTCTTATTTAGCACAGAATATGATCCTATCCGTGACATATGGATCTGAACAAAGATCCGCTATATCAGATTCCTGTAGATCGATCAGCTGTTTATTTCAGTTCCAGTGTGGCAGCTTTTAGTCACTGCTCCCCCTGGTGGATCCATGATGCATTGCAGCTCACTGCTCCCCCTGGTGGATCCATGATGCATTGCAGCTCACTGCTCCCCCTGGTGGATCCATGATGCATTGCAGCTCACTGCTCCCCCTGGTGGATCCATGATGCATTGCAGCTCACTGCTCCCCCTGGTGGATCCATGATGCATTGCAGCTTTTAGCCACTGCTCCCCCTGGTGGATCCATGATGCATTGCAGCTCACTGCTCCCCCTGGTGGATCCATGATGCATTGCAGCTCACTGCTCCCCCTGGTGGATCCATGATGCATTGCAGCTCACTGCTCCCCCTGGTGGATCCATGATGCATTGCAGCTTTTAGCCACTGCTCCCCCTGGTGGATCCATGATGCATTGCAGCTTTTAGCCACTGCTCCCCCTGGTGGATCCATGATGCATTGCAGCTTTTAGCCACTGCTCCCCCTGGTGGATCCATGATGCATTGCAGCTTTTAGCCACTGCTCCCCCTGGTGGATCCATGATGCATTGCAGCTTTTAGCCACTGCTCCCCCTGGTGGATCCATGATGCATTGCAGCTCACTGCTCCCCTGGTGGATCCATGATGCATTGCAGCTTTTAGCTCACTGCTCCCCCTGGTGGATCCATGATGCATTGCAGCTCACTGCTCCCCCTGGTGGATCCATGATGCATTGCAGCTTTTAGCCACTGCTCCCCCTGGTGGATCCATGATGCATTGCAGCTCACTGCTCCCCCTGGTGGATCCATGATGCATTGCAGCTTTTAGCCACTGCTCCCCCTGGTGGATCCATGATGCATTGCAGCTTTTAGTCACTGCTCCCCCTGGTGGATCCATGATGCATTGCAGCTTTTTAGTCACTGCTCCCCCTGGTGGATCCATGACGCATTGCAGCTTTTTAGTCACTGCTCCCCCTGGTGGATCCATGATGCATTGCAGCTGGTTTCATTATAATTAAATGTATTTATCAAGCGGGCGTATCAAGTCCTGCGGGGGTTTTCCTTTTCAGCAGGGGCCCACCCGTGCAGATCACAGACCCGCACGGGTAGGCGTCTGAAATGAAGTGCTACATCTGTAGCTATCATATGTCTAAAACAGTCCTGATGCTCTTCTAGGTAATCATACATCCTGTCATGAACTCAGCTACAGTTGGGATACCTTTGTTATCAAGTTACTCTCATGTGGAGGAGGACATTCAGGATGTTCCCAACATAAAGCATGGCGTTAACTGGTGTCCCTCGTTAGGCTCAGCCCGTCAGACGGAGACTCGTTAGGCAGCGACCAATCGAGCGGCAGGGAATGGCAGAGGAGAGCACGCGGGCCGTGGCCACGCCCAGCGAGGGGAAGCACAGGAAGACGCCCAAAAATGGTCAGAGACACAAGATGGGTACGTCTGTATGAATTTCTATTATATCAATTAGATTTGGAGATTTTTCACAGATTTATTGGATATTACCTATTATTTAGATATTATTTACATATTATTTAAAATATTATTTACATATTATTTAAAATATTATTACATATTATTTAAAATATTATTACATATTATTTACACATCTTTTGGAATAAAAAAAAGGGACATTTCAATATTTGTTCACATTTTGCACTTTTTCTTTTACACATTGCACTTATCAGAGTAATAGTTGTGTATCCCCCTCGGAGCGTCAGTAACTCGTATATTTGTATGAATTGTTTGTTTATTCCCTGACTCTAAAGTGTCTTTGTCCCCCAGGCAGTGCTCCAGACGAGCTGCTGTCCTCGTCCTCCATCTTCGATCACGTGGACCGTCTGTCTCGCGGCTCGTCTGACGGACGAGCGTCAGAACAACAACAAGGTGCAGCTGATCGCCATGCAGCCGCGTGTCCCCCAGCCTCACCTGAGCCCCTCCCTCACCGAGAGGGTCAGCCAAGAGGTGAGAGAAACCAGCGCCCCCCCCCCCCCCCAACCATCATATGAATCTGTTCTAACACCTGTTGTCCTTTAGGTGGCGCTGCGACACAAGTCAGAAATCGAGCACCACCGCAACAAGCTGCGTCAGCGCGCCAAGAGGCGGGGCCAGTGCGATTTCCCGTCCATGGACGACATCATGGACGCCTTCGGGGAGGGTCCGGTTCAGAGCGCGGTGGCACAGCGGCTCTATAGCTCCGCCCACGACCACATGGACTGCATCCTGCAGGCCGACACCCCCCACACGCCCACCGACTCCCACCGGAGGTCAGGGTCGCACAAACCCCTCACCATATTAACGATGTTTTCCACATATGTTTTAGATAGTTTTCTCTTCCCGCTCCTGATGAGTTTTCTGTCTCCAGGGGGAGGCGCTCTCCTCGGGGTCGGAGGTCTCAGCCCGGACCTGGAAGTCTTCCTGATACCGACAGAGACCGGCTGCTCACCGACCACAGCGCCACCTACAGGAAGTACCCGGGCCTCAACAACGTGGCCTACATGGTGAGTCAAAGGGTCCTCAGTATATCACATGTTTCCCGATGTTTCCCCGAACACTTGTCTGATGTCACCCTGAGTCTCCCCTCCCTCCCACAGTCGGACCCGGACCTCCCCCCGGACAACGGCAGCCCCTCCCCCACTGACGAGGTGTTTGACTCGGCGCCCCCCCCCCCCGCCCTACCTACCCCCCCAGCCCTCCATCGAGGAGGCCCGGCAGCAGATGCTCTGCCTGCTGGACGACGCCTTCGCTCTGGTGTCTCCGTCCTCGGGGGGCAGCGGGGGGGTAAGCGGACCCTCCCCCCGACCCCCTACTCCGCTGCCTCCCCACACAGCCCCTTCTCCGCGGTGAGTCTTATGATAATAATACATGTGTATTGTTGTAAGTGTGGTAGATAACTGTAGTAAGAAGAGTCACAGTGATGGACTCACTAGAGAGAGGCAGAAGTATTTATAGAATAACAGAATGAAGTGTGGTAGATAACTGTAGTATAGATAGTAGTATAAGTGGTAGTAAGTAGTAGTATAAGTATTAGTAGTAGTATAAGTAGTAGTATTAGTAGTAGTATAAGTCGAGCAGTGATGGATGGACTCACTAGGACCAGCACTCAGGGGTACTGATGGGGTAATATACTGATCATATTAGCATGTTGGTGTCATGGTCTCTGTTTGTTTAGTTTTCACATGAATCTTGTGGTTCTCTCCTCAGAGGTACGCTGAGCTCGGCATGTCTCCCACGTCGATGCAGAACCTGCTGCAGAGGTCAGTCTCAACAACACCAGGTCCAGGTCTGCAGGCCGGGCCGGAACCAGAACTCATCCTGTGTGTTTTATCCAGGCAGGGCCTCAGCTCCGGAGGGTTTGTTTCCACCGGAGAGCAGGACTCTGTTTACTCCAGCAGGGGGCAGTACGAGGACCCCCCCCTCGTCCAGACCGCGACCTGTAGGGGGAAGCACAGGTAATCCGGACTCTTCACGTCTCTCCTGCAGGTGGACCACTAGATGTGCTCAATCTGTACCATGTGTTGTCCTGCAGGTGCGCAGCTGCACCACCTGACCCAGGTGGGTTTGTCCAGTCTATTGGAGTGTACCCCGGGGTCGGTCGCAGCATGTCCGGACCCACCGGGTCCAGCTGGAACCAGCAGCACTCGGACCAGGACCTGAGCCGGTCCGGAGCCAGCAGAGAGAGCGTGAGTAGAAACCTCTCAGGAGATCTACCTCATGTCCCTGGTGACCCCCGATCCTTGTTGATCATAACGAATGACCCTTTCTGGTCTCTCCCTACAGGTTTTGTCGTTTCCTGAGTTTTCCTCCTCCTCAGTTTTCCAGATGCCCAGCTCCTCGTTGCGGGACCCGTCGGCGCCGCCTCTCCTCCTGACCTCCCCGACCCCGGAGTACCCGCCGGAGGACGCCTCGCCCTCCGCCCACACCTCCGCCTCCCTCATTAAGGCCATCAGGGAGGAGCTGCGCCGCCTGGCCCAGAAACAGGTGGCCGTCACCAGCTACCCTTAGACTGGTGGATCAGGACTCAACTGGTTTCATCCATTATAGTTTTTCACAGCCTAACTCTGGATTACAACCATGAGCCTAACTGATCCGCCCTGTCTACAACTAATCTACGTCTGTGCCGCTAAGCCCAAAATGACTCTGGATCTCGATCCAGGACAGTATCTGAAAGACCTCCGGTGTTGAACAGGGTCCCGTCTGTCGGTCCGTCATCCTTCCGTTCAGTGTTTCATCAGAGTTCACGTTTCCATTGAAGTGCTTCCTGGAGTGGATTCACAGATCATCCTCACTGGTGTTCAGGAGCAGATCATTGAACACCTGAAGCTGCAGTTCCCAAAGGAACTCTGAACCTCTGGATACTCTCCTGGACGTTCTTCAGGACCTCATGGAGTGGATTGTCCCCTGCACTGTTCCTGAGGCAACCCATTCCTTAACATCCGGAGTGGATCTGACCTCATGATGGTCTGGAGTGCACAGTCCTTACAGAGTCCACCAACTTTCTGCTTGTCCCTCCTGCAGTTCCTCATTCGGATGGTTCCACCTCAGGTTCTTCATCAGACGAGCCCTCCTAAAGTTCTTAATCGGATAGTCCCTCCTGAAGTTCTTCATTGGACGATCCTTCCTGAAGTTCTGGATGAATCGACTTACCTGAGGTTCTGCAGTAGATCTTCCCTCCTGAGGTTCTGCAGGAGACGTTCCCTCCTGAGGTTCTGCAGGAGACGTTCCCTCCTGAGGTTCTGCAGTAGATCTTCCCTCCTGAGGTTCTGCAGTAGATCTTCCCTCCTGAGGTTCTGCAGTAGATCTTCCCTCCTGAGGTTCTGCAGTAGATCTTCCCTCCTGAGGTTCTGCAGTAGATCTTCCCTCCTGAGGTTCTGCAGTAGATCTTCCCTCCTGAGGTTCTGCAGTGATCTTCCCTCCTGAGGTTCTGCAGTAGATCTTCCCTCCTGAGGTTCTGCAGTAGATCTTCCCTCCTGAGGTTCTGCAGTAGACGTTCTCTCGTGGTGCTAGCCGTCTGCCTCATCCTCATCACCACTGATTGCCTTCCACTCTCCCATCTCTCATCATGAGGTCTCAGTATATAAATAGTATCTGTAAAGAAATAGAAATGAGCACAACATTAATGTAAGAGTTATCTGAGTATTGAGGTGTTACTTCTTTTGTATTGCTTATATATGAAAGTATACTTTAAATATCTTATTTTGATGAAAAAAAGACCAACTACTGTTCCGGTGGTGTCCTTTGTGTTTGAGCTCGCTGTAGATGTTGATTAGCGTAGCTGCTAGCTCGTGTCGTTCATGTATCGGTGGCAAACCAAAAAAAAGAATTAGTGCTTTTATGCATCGCTTCGATATCAAGTTCCTTCATCGCTGATCTGTTGCATCCATCAGTGTGGGAAGGCATTTTATAAGAAGATGGGGAATGTTTCTGTAGGGGGCGGAGACCGGAGACCAGTCATTCATCTGACGACCGGTCGTCAGATGAACGACCGGTCGTTCATCTGACGACCGGTCGTTCATCTGAAGACCGGTCGTTCATCTGACGACCGGTCTTCAGATGAACGACCGGTCGTCAGATGAACGACCGGTCTTCAGATGAACGACCGGTCGTCAGATGAACGACCGGTCGTCAGATGAACGACCGGTCGTCAGATGAACGACCGGTCGTCAGATGAACGACCGGTCTTCAGATGAACGACCGGTCGTCAGATGACGACCGGTCGTCAGATGAACGACCGGTCTTCAGATGAACGACCGGTCGTCAGATGAACGACCGGTCGTCAGATGAATGACTGTTCTCCGTCGCGTTGTGTAAACTCTGGTTTCTGTCTGTCTCTTCTTCGGCATGTTCGACTCAGTTCGATGCTTCTCGTGATGTTCGTGTTAGCATGATGCTAAAGTGTTTAAACTAAAGAGCAGAGAGGGTCGCTGTGCCATCGTTGATCCCAACAGATTAATATGACGTCTGTTTTTTGCTTTGCGTTGCTAAAGATATTTTTTAAGCTAACAGCAGATGGTTTCAGTAAATATAAATGAAAGTGGGTATGGTGTTGAATAGAAAACATATATATATATATATAAATAAATCTTTAATGTGTGATTGCTCTGCTGACCACGACTGGTTCTGGTTCCTGTCCACTGAGGCCCGCCTGCAGAATCACATGGTGCTAACTCGACGCCCCGCTAACACTGGGACATTAATGGGGGGCGTTGAGTGTTACAACCTGCAGATCACACACTCCTGCTGAGTGTTTTCTACCCTCTGTTTTCTATCTGAGACGCTCAGAACACACACCTGGGACGGCCCGCCAGACCACAGACCAGCGGTAACGAGGGGGTTCAGGTACCGGTTCACCGTACAGGCTGCAGGACCACAGACACATCGTTTGATTTACACTCTGAGGAGTATATATATATATATATATATATAATATATATATATAATATATATATATATATATCTCCATACATTACGTTAGGGCAGGGGGGTCAAACTGAATTTGATGGCGGGCCACATTAGCATTATGGTTGCACTCAAAGGGCCGGTTGTATCTTTAAGACTTCATGAATATACATATATAATATATAAATAATGTTTATATTACATGATTGCCTTTGCATTGGATTATTATCTGATAGGGTGATAACTTCATAATGAACTACATCTGAAAGCAGAAGTCTGGGGCAAATAATTTCAAGTCTCTTCAGTGCGCACGTCACAAAATAAGATGCATTGTGGGACATGTAGTTTATGGGAAACGTGCTTCTGTAAAGCGGCATATATATATATATATATATAAACGTATTATATTTTTCAGAGCTCTTGCGGGGCCACAGAAAGTGAAGTCCGGCCCGCGGCCCTGAGTTTGACCCCCCTGCGTTAGGGGAATGTGTAAACGTAAAAGTTTTGTGCTCAAAATAAAAAATGTATAAGCAATAAATGTTTTAACTGCTGCAGTTCTAAACATTGCTCTGACGTCCAGAACAAACGTAATGAACCGGATCATAGAAGTTATAAGACCTCAGGACTTCACTTTAACAGGTTCCTGATCGACCAATAGACAGTCACACCTGTGCACAGGCGTCCAAACGTGCCACTTCCTGTTTACTTGTTTATCTGTTGGCCACTTCCTGTTTACCTGTTGGTCGATACGCACCACTTCCTGTTCACCTGAGGCTCACCTGGGGTCTGTGGTTTGCTCGTGGCCGTCGTCAGACTCAAACATTCCTGTTCCTCCGGACTCCTGCAGCTCCTCTCAGATATGTGTGTTATTATGGGATGTGTGTATTTAAGTGAAGCTGCTGCATTAGGAGTTAACGTGGGGGGGGGGCACTGCCAGCAGCTGTCACATGACTCTCAACATTAAACAGATGTGTTTAAAACACCTTCCTGTCTTCTGTCGTGTTTAGCTTAGCATCGCTGCTAACAGACCATAACATGGAAGTGGGATGTTTTTATTTTGTAGATTCATGTTTGAGGATGAAAAAACAATTGTTAAACTTTAAAGCTAGTTTTATTTAATGTCTAGCTTAACACTTTTAACCGCTTTACCTGGAGCTCACCTGCGCTTATGAAGGTAAATGTGGAGAAAATGGGGGGTAACCCCAGGTGAGACGCCTTACAGGCCTCTCATAATATATAATAGTAATCATTTCACTTTAAAGTTATAATTCATTAGGAGCTAGAAAGTGCTTCAGTTTAAAGAAGCTGCATCAAAACATCAGATTTCAAATGTTTTTCACCCTTTTCTCTAATTATTATTGATTAGCCTTATTTAGCACAGATATTGATCGATATCGTAACAATAACAACATTCCAGAGATTTATTGTTTTCTTTCATTCATGATTATTTTTCTCATTATCTCAAATAAAGTTATTATCTTAAGAAAAACTCAAAACTGTTGGGTGGTAAAAAGAATAAGAGGTTAGAGTTGAACACCAACAGGAACATGAAGGGAGTCTAAGGATGGACTCAGAGAGCAGCAGCGCCACCGTGTGGCTGGACTCACACACTGACCCTACAGCTGAGTGCAAACATACCAGCCATTGTTTAACTGTTTTATTCATTCATCTTCTTTAGCACATATATATTTTGATAACGTAAAATTAATCTGTAATAATCTTTGAATTCATGATTTATTTGTCTTGTTCTCACGTGGGCATAACACATGTTTATAACTCTAGGGTTTTTAGGGAAACTGTCAAACATTAGAAATTAAATTAAGAAATCTTAATATTTGTATTTAAAGTTATTTAGCTTTTCGTGCTTAAGTTTAAAGAAGCTGCAGATTTAAAATCTCTAGTGATTATTAATGAACCTATTTTTGCACATTTCACATCAAAATCTATTTAATCTTTTCATTCATGATTTATTTTCTTATTGTCTAAAGAAACAATGATCCTTTGGGGGGGGGGGGGTACATCTTGTTATCACAGAATACATCCATGCTTTTAACCTTCAAGGTTTTAAGAGACAGGTAAAACATTCAAAGGTAAATTAAGAAACTTTAATAGCTGATGCTCCAATCAGTCATCGTGACGTCACCAACTTGAAGGTGTGTCTCCCCTCAGTGACGTGGAGCTTCCGGGTTACCTGGCAGGTAAACAGAGCAGGTAAACAGCAGAAGAACAGGTTCACTTGAAAGAGAAGAGGCTCTCTGAGGACAGATTCAGTGTGAGTACAACACCGCGAAATACCGAGAAACACGTTCAACAGGAACTCATCTACGCCCGTGAAACAGCGGGAGCTTGTCGATACGGGATCGGAAGTGAGAGTGTTTATGATCAGTCTGTTTATCTACCTGATACCTCGCGGTAATACATCTCAGTTTATGACCGGAACTCAGCTTTAAAACTCAGCTTTAATCTCCGCCAAACTCTGTTCAGAATCTGATGATTTCAAGTTTCCTCCGGATTTAAAGTGGATTCAAACCGGAACAAAAACAACTGAATATAAAAGAAAAGAGTATTAAAGTTAATTTGGCTTTAAAACAATCCACCGTTTAGTTCTAGATTAATTAAATAAAGTGATTTAAACTGGTCTCATTGAAAGACTGATGACGCTTTCATTTAATAAATAATAACATCAATCTCAATATTTAGTTCAGTTTGGTCAGTTTCTGCTTTTACAGCGTGTTGTTGTTGTTGATGAGAAACATGTTCACTAAATCTATGGATTTATTAACTGAGTTTGGTTAAACCTGAGTCCCTCCTGCCTCGTGTGTGTGTGTGTGTGTTGTGTTGTGTGGTGTGTGTGTGTGTGGTGTGTGTGTGGTGTGTGTGTGTGTGTGTGTGTGTGTGTGTGTGGTGTGTGTGTGTGTGTGTGTTGTGTGTGTGTGTGTGTGTGTGTGTGTGTGTGTGGTGTGTGTGTGTGTGTGTGTGTGTGTGTGTGTGTGTGTGTGTGTGTGTGTGGTGTGTGTGTGTAGGATGGGGGATGCAGCACAGCTGGTCAGCTCCATCCAGCTGCAGGACATGGAGCTTCAGGAGAAACCTGCACACAAGCGGCAGGGCAAAGGAAACAACAAAACAACAACAATGGTAAGTCTGACTTTGTTTATTCTTATAATTAACTATTATTATTATTTTTAGATTTCTGTAAATAATAAGCTGTGGTCCGCAGACGAGACGTTCACTGTCGAGGACGCGGTGGAGTTTATCGGCTTCGGCCGTTTCCACATCCTGCTGTTCCTCATCATGGGGAGCACCAACGTGAGCATATTTATTATTATATATTATTAAATTAAAGGTGGGGTAGGTAAGTTTGAGAAACCGGCTCGAGTGCGCTAGAATTTGAAAATACACAACCGGAGAAAATCTGCCACTTCCTCACAGAGCCCTCCTCCAACACACACGAACGCGCACATGACCAATGAGGGCACGAGATAAGTTTGTGCACAGATGGAAGGCTGACAGGCAGGTAGGCCATCCAGTTATTTTAGCCGGGCCGGCTCAGATGATTGGTCGTGCTTTTTACAGTACTACAGCTTCCACAGATGATATTATTATGTATTTGTTGTCAAAGCACTTCAGATATTCATTGCTATCTGGATGTTAAGAGCATTCCATGGAATATAACAACAAGTGTATCTCGAGCCAGTTTCTCAAACTTACCTACCCCACCTTTAAAGACTCGGAGATTAAATACTGCAGATATTAAAAAGTGACATTTCTACAACATTTTATATTTATTAAGTAGAATTATGAATGACTTGAATGTATCAATAGATAATCGAGGCGATGGAGATCATGCTGCTCGCTGTAGTTTCTCCAGAGATTCGCTGTGAGTGGCGTCTTCAGGACTGGCAGGTCGCCCTCGGTCTCCACCGTGAGTCTCTTTATATATTATTTATTGATTTAAAGTTTCTTTATTGATCTCTATATTAATAATCATGCTTCCTCTCAGATGGTGTTCCTGGGCTTCATGGTGTGCGGCATTCTGAGTGGTTACCTGGCCGACAGGTACGGCCGCTGGAAGGTCAGTCAGTCCTGTTATAGTATACATATAGTACTGTGTCACTACAGGTACGGCCGCTGGAAGGTCAGTCAGTCCTGTTATAGTATACATATAGTACTGTGTCACTACAGGTAGGGCCGCTGGAAGGTCAGTCAGTCCTGTTATAGTATACATATAGTACTGTGTCACTACAGGTACGGCCGCTGGAAGGTCAGTCAGTCCTGTTATAGTATACATATAGTACTGTGTCACTACAGGTACGGCCGCTGGAAGGTCAGTCAGTCCTGTTATAGTATACATATAGTACTGTGTCACTACAGGTACGGCCGCTGGAAGGTCAGTCAGTCCTGTTATAGTATACATATAGTACTGTCTCACTACAGGTAGGGCCGCTGGAAGGTCAGTCAGTCCTGTTATAGTATACATATAGTACTGTGTCACTACAGGTAGGGCCGCTGGAAGGTCAGTCAGTCCTGTTATAGTATACATATAGTACTGTGTCACTACAGGTACGGCCGCTGGAAGGTCAGTCAGTCCTGTTATAGTATACATATAGTACTGTGTCACTACAGGTAGGGCCGCTGGAAGGTCAGTCAGTCCTGTTATAGTATACATATAGTACTGTGTCACTACAGGTACGGCCGCTGGAAGGTCAGTCAGTCCTGTTATAGTATACATATAGTACTGTGTCACTACAGGTACGGCCGCTGGAAGGTCAGTCAGTCCTGTTATAGTATACATATAGTACTGTGTCACTACAGGTACGGCCGCTGGAAGGTCAGTCAGTCCTGTTATAGTATACATATAGTACTGTGTCACTACAGGTAGGGCCGCTGGAAGGTCAGTCAGTCCTGTTATAGTATACATATAGTACTGTGTCACTACAGGTAGGGCCGCTGGAAGGTCAGTCAGTCCTGTTATAGTATACATATAGTACTGTGTAGGGTAGTACTATGAGTACTACAGGTAGGGCAGGAGCCACCATGCTTGTTTTTGCATTACTTATTATTTGTATTATTATCTTGTATTTCTGTTTGCATCGCGTTTCATTCTTATTGTTTATCACTTCCGGCAATGGTCACGTGGGTGTGGTTTATTTAGTCACCTGTTGGATGCCGGTTTGGAGGATATGATGAAGGAAGAGGGTGAATGGCGCTCTGATACTTTCTGTCTGGAGTTGTATATTGTTTGTTTTCGTTTTATTAAACACCGTGGACTACAAATGAGTACGGACTCTTACATGAAACGCGTCACAGCAAAGAGCACTTTCTAGCCTCTCAGCAGCTACCTCATAGGGAGGTATTGCCGCTACAGGTAGTATTATGAGTACTACAGGTAGTATTGTGAGTACTACAGGTAGTATTATGAGTACTACAGGTAACATACTGTGTGTGTTCAGGTTGTGTTGGGGGCTTCGTGTGGAGTGCGTACTTCTCGCTGCTCACCTCCTTCGCCCCGTCGTACGGCTGGTTCATCTTCCTGCGCAGCATGGTGGGCTGTGGGGTGGCTGGAGTGTCCCAGGGGTCAGTGAACACACCACACACGCACGCACGCAAGCTCACATGCACACACACCACACACTCACACTCACACACACACACTCACACACACACATGCACTCACACGCACATGCACACACACGCACATGCACACGCACACACACTCAGATAACGTGTTGTGTGTTGCAGCTTCGTGTTGAAGACGGAGTTCATGCCGGCTAAATACCGAGCCATCCTGCTGCCTCTGGCCACCGTGAGTCTGATTTACTCTGAATGACTACATTTCCCAGCATGCTCTCTGTCAGTCAGGATATCTCCCTTGATGCTCTGTTCTCAGGTGTTCTGTTCTCAGGTGTTCTCAGGTGTTCTCAGGTGTTCTCCCATGATGCTCTCTGTTCTCAGGTGTTCTCAGGTGATCACCCATGATGCTCTCTGTTCTCAGGTGTTCTCAGGTGTTCTCAGGTGATCACCCATGATGCTCTCTGTTCTCAGGTGTTCTCAGGTGATCACCCATGATGCTCTCTGTTCTCAGGTGTTCTCAGGTGATCACCCATGATGCTCTCTGTTCTCAGGTGTTCTCAGGTGTTCTCAGGTGATCACCCATGATGCTCTCTGTTCTCAGGTGTTCTCAGGTGATCACCCATGATGCTCTCTGTTCTCAGGTGTTCTCAGGTGATCTCCCATGATGCTCTCTGTTCTCAGGTGTTCTGGATGATAGGGTCCATGCTCATCATCGTGTTGGGGATGCTCGTGGTTCCCTCGTTCGGCTGGAGGTGGATGATCCGTCTCTCTGTGACCCCGAGCATCATCCTGCTCTTCCTATTCAAGGTGAGACACACCTGTACCTGTCTGTCTGTCTGTCTCACCTGTCTCTCACCTGTCTCTCACTTGTCTCTCCTCTGTCTGTCTCTCACCTGTCTCTGACCTGTCTCACCTGTCTGTCTCTCACCTGTCTCTCCCCTGTCTCTCACCTGTCTGTCTCTCACCTGTCTCTCCCCTGTCTCTCACCTGTCTGTCTCTCACCTGTCTCTCACCTGTCTCTCCCCTGTCTCTCACCTGTCTCTCCCCTGTCTCTCACCTGTCTGTCTCTCACCTGTCTCTCCCCTGTCTCCCCTGTCTCTCACCTGTCTCTCACCTGTCTCTCACCTGTCTCTCACCTGTCTCTCCCCTGTCTCTCACCTGTCTCTCACCTGTCTCTCACCTGTCTCTCACCTGTCCCTCACCTGTCTGTCTCTCACCTGTCTCTCCCCTGTCTCTCACCTGTCTGTCTCTCACCTGTCTCTCACCTGTCTCTCACCTGTCTCTCACCTGTCTCTCACCTGTCTGTCTCTCCCCTGTCTCTCACCTGTCCCTCACCTGTCTGTCTCTCACCTGTCTCTCACCTGTCTCTCACCTGTCTCTCCCCTGTCTCTCACCTGTCTGTCTCTCACCTGTCTCTCACCTGTCTCTCACCTGTCTGTCTCTCACCTGTCTCTCCCCTGTCTCTCACCTGTCTCTCACCTGTCTCTCCCCTGTCTCTCACCTGTCTCTCACCTGTCTCTCACCTGTCTCTCCCCTGTCTCTCACCTGTCTGTCTCTCACCTGTCTCTCCCCTGTCTCTCAACTGTCTCTCCCCTGTCTCTCACCTGTCTCTCACCTGTCTCTCTTTCACCTGTCTCTCTTTCACCTGTCTGTCTCTCACCTGTCTCTCACCTGTCTCACCTGTCCCTCACCTGTCTGTCTCTCACCTGTCTCTCCCCTGTCTCTCACCTGTCCCTCACCTGTCTGTCTCTCACCTGTCTCTCACCTGTCTCTCACCTGTCTCTCACCTGTCTGTCTCTCCCCTGTCTCTCACCTGTCTCTCACCTGTCTCTCCCCTGTCTCTCACCTGTCCCTCACCTGTCTGTCTCTCACCTGTCTCTCACCTGTCTCTCCCCTGTCTCTCACCTGTCTGTCTCTCACCTGTCTCTCACCTGTCCTCCCCTGTCTCTCACCTGTCTGTCTCTCACCTGTCTCTCCCTGTCTCTCACCTGTCTGTCTCTCACCTGTCTCTCCCCTGTCTCTCACCTGTCTGTCTCTCACCTGTCTCTCACCTGTCTGTCTCTCACCTGTCTCTCACCTGTCTCTCACCTGTCTCTCACCTGTCTCTCCCCTGTCTCTCACCTGTCCCTCACCTGTCTGTCTCTCACCTGTCTCTCACCTGTCTCTCACCTGTCTCTCACCTGTCTCTCACCTGTCCCTCACCTGTCTGTCTCTCCTGTCTCTCACCTGTCTCTCACCTGTCTCTCCCCTGTCTCTCACCTGTCTGTCTCTCACCTGTCTCTCCCTGTCTCTCACCTGTCTGTCTCTCACCTGTCTCTCACCTGTCTCTCACCTGTCTCTCACCTGTCTGTCTCTCACCTGTCTCTCCCCTGTCTCTCACCTGTCTCTCACCTGTCTCTCCCCTGTCTCTCACCTGTCTCTCACCTGTCTCTCTTTCACCTGTCTCTCTTTCACCTGTCTGTCTCTCACCTGTCTCTCACCTGTCTCACCTGTCTCTCACCTGTCTGTCTCTCACCTGTCTGTCTCTCACCTGTCTCACCTGTCTCACTGTCTCTCACCTGTCTGTCTCTCACCTGTCTCACCTGCTCTCACCTGTCTGTCTCTCACCTGTCTGTCTCTCACCTGTCTCACCTGTCTCTCACCTGTCTCTCACCTGTCTGTCTCTCACCTGTCTCACCTGTCTCTCACCTGTCTCTCAGTACATCCCGGAGTCTGCTCGTTATAACGTGTCAGCAGGAAACGTTCAGGCGGCGTTGGAGACGCTGCAGAAAATCGCCAAAATGAACGCTCGTCTCTCCCTCCGGGCCGCCTGTGGAGCCCAGCGTGGTGACTAAATACACAATCAATCATTCAAATACACAATCAATCATTCAATTACACAATCAATCATTCAATTACACAATCAATCATTCAATTACACAATCAATCATTCAATTACACAATCAATCATTCAATTACACAATCAATCATTCAAATACACAATCAATCATTCAATACACAATCAATCATTCAAATACACAATCAATCATTCAAATACACAATCAATCATTCAATTACACAATCAATCATTCAAATACACAATCAATCATTCAATTACACAATCATCATTCAAATACACAATCAATCATTCAAATACACAATCAATCATTCAATTACACAATCAATCATTCAAATACACAATCAATCATTCAATTACACAATCAATCATTTAGAGGTCTTTAAACTGTCAATATAAACAAACAGATACATATATTTACCTGTGTTTCAGAAAGAGCGAGGCAGCTGGAGGATTCTGCTAAGCCCCGCCTTCAGGAGCACGACCCTGCTGCTGTGGTACTCATGGTGAGTACTTTAACATATACTGAATATGAATACCTCTCTGCTGCTGTGGTACTCATGGTGAGTACTTTAACATATACTGAATATGAATACCTCTCTGTGGTGCCTTCAGGTTCGTGGCGTCCTTTGCATACTACGGCTCAGTGCTGAGCAGCTCGGAGCTGCTGGAGAAGAACCTGCTGTGTGTGACGGACCCGGACCCTGAACACCTCGTCAAACACAAGCATCCCGACGGACTCTGTTTCTGCATCCCATTCAAGAACAACGACTACCAGACGCTGCTCATCAGCTGCCTGGGGGAGGTCGCCCGTAAGAACCACATCCTGTGCTGACAAGGGTCTAAATGAGACCACTGAACGCCCAACATTAGCCTCCTTTAGCTTAGCGGTGGTGACGTGAAGTCATGTGACCGTGCTCTAGTTCTTTATAGCCCAACATTAGCCTCCTTTAGCTTAGCGGTGGTGACGTGAAGTCATGTGACCGTGCTGTAGTTCCTTTATAGCCCAACATTAGCCACCTTTAGCTTAGCGGTGGTGACGTGAAGTCATGTGACGTGCTGTAGTTCCTTTATAGCCCAACATTAGCCACCTTTAGCTTAGCGGTGGTGATGTGAAGTCATGTGACCGTGCTTTAGTTCCTTTATAGCCCAACATTAGCCTCCTTTAGCTTAGCGGTGGTGACGTGAAGTCATGTGACCGTGCTGTAGTTCCTTTATAGCCCAACATTAGCCTCCTTTAGCTTAGCGGTGGTGACGTGAAGCATGTGACCGTGCTGTAGTTCCTTTAGAGCCCAACATTAGCCTCCTTTAGCTTAGCGGTGGTGACGTGAAGTCATGTGACCGTGCTGTAGTTCCTTTATAGCCAACGTTAGCCACCTTTATCTTAGCGGTGGTGACGTGAAGTCATGTGACCGTGCTGTAGTTCTTTATAGCCCAACATTAGCCTCCTTTAGCTTAGCGGTGGTGACATGAAGTCATGTGACCGTGCTGTAGTTCCTTTATAACGTGTCCTTCTTCCTCTCAGTTGTCCCTGTAAACATCTGTCTGCTGAACATTTTTGGACGGAAGTTGAGTATGACCATGCTGCAGCTGGTGGCGGCCATGTTGTTCATGTTGCTCAACATCTGCTCCTCCATGTGAGTAACTCTGAGGACCTCTGATTGTTTATGAGGACTCTGATTATGAGGACCTCTGGTTCTGATCTGTTCTGGTTCTGTTCTCGATCTGGTTCTGGTTCTGTTCCTCTGCAGGTTTGGCTTCACGGTTCTGCTGTTCCTGCTGCGCGCGCTGGTCTCCATGAACTTTAGCGTGGTTTATATTACACGGCTGAGGTGCGTCAGGATCTACTGGTTACATTCATTTAAATATAAATAAATGATAAACATCACAACGTCTCTCAGGTTATCCCACGGTGGCCCGCTCTCTGGGGATGGGCTTCTGCACAAGCTTCAGCCGCATCGGAGGGATGATCGCCCCCTTCATCGCTCAGGTGAGTTCAGGGTCCCTCTGAGAGTCAGGTGTTCAGGGTCCCTCTGAGAGTCAGGTGTTCAGGGTCCCTCTGAGAGTTCAGGTTCATCTTATAGAGTCAGGTGTTCAGGGTCCTCAGAGACTCAGGTGTTCAGGGTCCCTCAGAGACTCAGGTGTTCAGGGTCCTCTGAGAGTCAGGTGAGTTCAGGGTCCCTCTGAGAGTCAGGTGTTCAGGGTCCCTCAGAGACTCAGGTGTTCAGGGTCCTCTGAGAGTCAGGTGAGTTCAGGGTCCCTCTGAGAGTCAGGTGTTCAGCGTCCCTCAGAGAGTCAGGTGAGTTCAGGGTCCTCAGAGACTCAGGTGTTCAGGGTCCTCTGAGAGTCAGGTGAGTTCAGGGTCCCTCTGAGAGTCAGGTGTTCAGGTCCCTCAGAGAGTCAGGTGTTCAGGGTCCCTCAGAGACTCAGGTGTTCAGGGTCCTCTGAGAGTCAGGTGAGTTCAGGGTCCCTCTGAGAGTCAGGTGTTCAGCGTCCCTCAGAGAGTCAGGTGTTCAGGGTCCCTCTGAGAGTCAGGTGTTCAGGGTCCCTCTGAGAGTCAGGTGTTCAGGTCCCTCAGAGAGTCAGGTGTTCAGGGTCCCTCTGAGAGTCAGGTGTTCAGGGTCCCTCTGAGAGTCAGGTGAGTTCAGGGTCCCTCTGAGAGTCAGGTGTTCAGGGTCCCTCTGAGAGTCAGGTGAGTTCAGGGTCCCTCAGAGACTCAGGTGTTCAGGGTCCCTCAGAGACTCAGGTGTTCAGGGTCCCTCAGAGAGTCAGATGTGTTCAGGTTCTCTTATAAGTCAGGTGTTCAGGTCATCTTATGAGTCAGGTGTGTCAGGGTCCTCTGAGAGTCAGGTGTTCAGGGTCCCTCAGAGACTCAGGTGTTCAGGGTCCCTCAGAGACTCAGGTGTTCAGGGTCCTCTGAGAGTCAGGTGAGTTCAGGGTCCTCAGAGACTCAGGTGTTCAGGGTCCCTCAGAGACTCAGGTGTTCAGGGTCCCTCAGAGAGTCAGATGTGTTCAGGGTCCCTCAGAGACTCAGGTGTTCAGGGTCCCTCAGAGACTCAGGTGTTCAGGGTCCCTCAGAGACTCAGGTGTTCAGGGTCCCTCAGAGACTCAGGTGTTCAGGGTCCTCTGAGAGTCAGGTGAGTTCAGGGTCCCTCAGAGACTCAGGTGTTCAGGGTCCCTCAGAGACTCAGGTGTTCAGGGTCCTCTGAGAGTCAGGTGAGTTCAGGGTCCCTCTGAGAGTCAGGTGTTCAGGGTCCCTCAGAGAGTCAGGTGTTCAGGGTCCCTCAGAGAGTCAGGTGTTCAGGTCTCTTATAGAGTCAGGTGTTCAGGGTCCCTCAGAGACTCAGGTGTTCAGGGTCCTCAGAGTCAGGTGTTCAGGGTCTCTGAGAGTCAGGTGTTCAGGGTCCCTCAGAGACTCAGGTGTTCAGGGTCCCTCAGAGACTCAGGTGTTCAGGGTCCTCTGAGAGTCAGGTGAGTTCAGGGTCCCCTGAGAGTCAGGTGTTCAGGGTCCCTCAGAGACTCAGGTGTTCAGGGTCCCTCTGAGAGTCAGGTGTTCAGGGTCCCTCAGAGACTCAGGTGTTCAGGGTCCCTCAGAGAGTCAGATGTGTTCAGGTTCCTTATAAGTCAGGTGTGTTCAGGTTCATCTAGAGTCAGGTGTTCAGGGTCCCTCAGAGAGTCAGGTGTTCAGGTCCCTCAGAGACTCAGGTGTTCAGGGTCCTCTGAGAGTCAGGTGAGTTCAGGGTCCCTCTGAGACTCAGGTGTTCAGGGTCCCTCAGAGACTCAGGTGTTCAGGGTCCCTCTGAGAGTCAGGTGAGTTCAGGGTCCCTCTGAGACTCAGGTGTTCAGCGTCCCTCAGAGAGTCAGGTGTTCAGGGTCCCTCTGAGAGTCAGATGTGTTCAGGTCCTATGAGAGTCAGGTGTTCAGTTCTCAGAGAGTCAGGTGTTCAGGGTCCCTCTGAGAGTCAGGTGTTCAGGGTCCCTCTGAGAGTCAGGTGAGTTCAGGGTCCCTCAGAGAGTCAGGTGTTCAGGGTCCTCTGAGAGTCAGGTGAGTTCAGGGTCCCTCAGAGACTCAGGTGTTCAGGGTCCCTCAGAGACTCAGGTGTTCAGGGTCCCTCAGAGAGTCAGATGTGTTCAGGTTCATCTTATAAGTCAGGTGTGTTCAGGTTCATCTTATAGAGTCAGGTGTTCAGGGTCCCTCTGAGAGTCAGGTGAGTTCAGGGTCCCTCAGAGACTCAGGTGTTCAGGGTCCCTCAGAGACTCAGGTGTTCAGGGTCCTCTGAGAGTCAGGTGAGTTCAGGGGCCCTCAGAGACTCAGGTGTTCAGGGTCCCTCAGAGACTCAGGTGTTCAGGGTCCCTCTGAGAGTCAGGTGAGTTCAGGGTCCCTCTGAGAGTCAGGTGTTCAGGGTCCCTCTGAGAGTCAGGTGAGTTCAGGGTCCCTCAGAGACTCAGGTGTTCAGGGTCCCTCAGAGAGTCAGATGTGTTCAGGTTCCTCTAAAGTCAGGGTGTTCAGGGTCCTCTTATAGAGTCAGATGTGTTCAGGTTCTTATAGAGTCAGTGTGTTCAGGGTCCTCTTATAGAGTCAGGTGTGTTCAGGGTCCTCTTATAGAGTCAGGTGTGTTCAGGGTCCTCTTATAGAGTCAGGTGTGTTCAGGGTCCTCTTATAGAGTCAGGTGTGTTCAGGTTCCTCTGATAGTCGTACAGGTGAGTTTCAGGTGTTTTCTCTGTGTGTACTTCAGGTGCTGATGTCCCAGTCGGTGGTTCTGGCTCTCAGCCCGTTTGCAGTGACCTGTGTGATCTGCGCTCTGGGGAACTTCCTGCTGCGATCGAGACTCGAGGACGAGCTCTGCTGGTGAGAGACACTATTAACGAGTGGGCCGGGCATTGTGGGTAAAATTAACTAAAGTTAACGAGAATTTAAATTATTCTGAATTCTTTCTCGCAACGTTTACATTTATAATTGTTTGTTTCTCTGATAAAGTTACAACTTTAATTTCACCAAATATCTATGATTTTCATTTTAAATGCAGCACAATGGAACAATATTTGAAGCGTCTGGTATTTTTATTAAGTTAAACATTTCAATACGACTTTTAACATTTTTTTCCACAATTCTATCAGTATTTTATTTATATATTTTTCTATTTAAATCCTCAAGATTTATTTCTATTCCTACAAAAGCCTGAAATGTATTTTAAAATATCAGTTTATTCAAAATGTTGAAAACTTTATTTCTGTGTTTTCAGCAGAACTCCTGACGACGTCCGCCGACGAACAAACCGTTTTTTATTTTGTATTAAATCTGAGGCTCGTGAATAAACGCTGCTATTGAAAGAGTTTCTGATAAATGATCAATAATATAATAGTATATATCTCAAGTTTTCTTATTTAAATGTGAGGCACCTTATTGACATTTAAATAACGTTTTTATCATGAAAATGTGAAAAATATAAAATCTGAATTAAAAACTCCTGAGAAACTAAAGTCTTAAATAATTCATTAAACGTCCTGGTGGGTGGCGCTGCTGCAGGGAGAGAAGAAGAAGGTCAGCGCTCGTTAAGCTCGTTAGCTCGTTAGCTCGTTAGCGTGGATACAGATTTGTGTGTGTGTGTGTGAGATTAGAGTGGATTTAGACTGGTTGACTAGACGGCTGCAGAGGGAGAGCGGCTCGGAGACGTGAGTAACACACCGATCATTTCACACATTTACATTAAAACTGTGTGTGTGTGTTTGCAGGGTCTTTATGGAGTGTGTATTTGTGTATTTTAAATATTAGAAGATTACTTTTTATTTTAAATCAAAGACAGGAAAGTGTATGAGAGAAAGTTAAATAAATAAAAGGTAGTTTTACACAATCAAGAAAACATTTAAAACATAATATTAAATAATACTTTAGACGCGTTTAGAAGAAGAACATTAATACCTATTTATATGAATACATATTCAAGTGTGTGTGTACTGATAGAGCTGTGGTGTGTGAAGCTCTTTGTGTGTGACACACACACACACGTTGTTGTTTAAGTCCTCCAAGACTGAGCTGGATCCCATCAGTGACAGCATCATCAGGTGACGCCCCCCCCAATGGTGCCCTGCAGCCTCCGGGGTCGCCATGGGAGACGAGTCGTACCCAGAATGCCGAGCGCAGCAGCTGTTGATGGCTTCGTGTCGGCGGCATCCTGCAGGGCGGCGCTGTGGAGCTTCAGTCAGCTGACCGACCTGCTGCAGCTGGGGAGGGAGGAGCCTCCGTATCGACCAATCAGACGCCGGCTCGGCTACTGGAGGGCCGACGCTCTGGGGGCCAAACTGGAGAGGAGGGCGGCGAGGCCGGAGTACCAGGGGCCAGCAGGAAGACCACCGTACGTATTACTGCAGGGTCCCTGAAGGCAGCATCGTTAGGACGTATTACTGCTGGGTCCCTGAAGGCAGCATCGTTAGGACGTATTACTGCTGGGTCCCTGAAGGCAGCATCGTTAGGACGTATTACTTGCTGGGTCCCTGAAGGCAGCATCGTAAGTTAGGATATTACTGCTGGGTCCCTGAAGGCAGCATCGTTAGGACGTATTACTGCTGGGTCCCTGAAGGCAGCATTGTTAGGACATATTACTGCTGGGTCCCTGAAGGCAGCATCGTTAGGACGTATTACTGCTGGGTCCCTGAAGGCAGCATCGTTAGGACGTATTACTGCTGGGTCCCTGAAGGCAGCATCGTTA
>JAAOOA010002246.1:0-62979 GCA_012861695.1 Trematomus loennbergii | reverse complement strand
CTCATGTTCTACTGGAGGGAACACATCATGTTTCTACTGGAGAACACACTCATGTTCTACTGAGAACACACTCATGTTCTACCGGAGAACACCTCATGTTCTACCGGAGAACACACTCATGTTCTACTGGAGAACAACTGGATGGGAGAACACACTCATGTTTCTACCAGGGAGAACACACTCATGTTCTACTGGAGAACACACTCATGTTCTACCGGATCACAGGGAGAACACATTCATGTTCTACTGGAGACACACACCATGTTCTACTGGAGAACACATTCATGTTCTACTGGAGAACACATTCATGTTCTACTGGAGAACACATTCGGTTCTACCGGAGAACACACTCATGTTCTACTGGATCACAGGGGAACACATTCATGTTCTACTGGAGAACACACTCATGTTCTACTGGATCACAGGGAGAACACACTCATGTTCTACTGGATCACAGGGAGAACACACTCATGTTCTACTGGATCACAGGGAGAACACACTCATGTTCTACTGGATCACAGGGAGAACACACTCATGTTCTACTGGAGAACACACTCATGTTCTACTGGATCACAGGGAGAACACATTCATGTTCTACTGGAGAACACACTCATGTTCTACTGGAGAACACATTCATGTTCTACTGGATCACAGGGAGAACACACTCATGTTCTACTGGAGAACACATTCATGTTTCTACTGGATCACAGGGAGAACACACTCATGTTCTACTGGAGAACACACTCATGTTCTACTGGAGAACACACTCATGTTCTACTGGATCACAGGGAGAACACATTCATGTTCTACCGGATCACAGGGAGAACACTCTCATGTTCTACTGGAGAACACACTCATGTTCTACTGGATCACAGGGAGAACACACTCATGTTCTACTGGATCACAGGAGAACACACTCATGTTCTACTGGATCACAGGGAGAACACACTCATGTTCTACCGGAGAACACACTCATGTTCTACTGGATCACAGGGAGAACACACTCATGTTCTACCGGAGAACACACTCATGTTCTACTGGATCACAGGGAGAACACACTCATGTTCTACCGGAGAACACACTCATGTTCTACTGGATCACAGGGAGAACACACTCATGTTCTACTGGAGAACACATTCATGTTCTACTGGATCACAGGGAGAACACACTCATGTTCTACTGGAGAACCATTCATGTTCTACTGGAGAACACACTCATGTTCTACTGGATCACAGGGAGAACACACTCATGTTCTACCGGAGAACACACTCATGTTCTACTGGATCACAGGGAGAACACACTCATGTTCTACCGGAGAACACACTCATGTTCTACTGGATCACAGGGAGAACACACTCATGTTCTACTGGATCACAGGGAGAACACACTCATGTTCTACTGAGAACACACTCATGTTCTACTGGAGAACACATTCATGTTCTACTGGAGAACACATTCATGTTCTACTGGATCACAGGGAGAACACAATCATGTTCTACTGGAGAACACATTCATGTTCTACTGGATCACAGGGAGAACACATTCATGTTCTACTGGAGAACCACTCATGTTCTACTGGAGAACACATTCATGTTCTACTGGATCACAGGGAGAACACACTCATGTTCTACCGGAGAACACATTCATGTTCTACTGGATCACAGGGAGAACACACTCATGTTCTACTGGAGAACACTTCATGTTCTACTGGATCACAGGGAGAACACACTCATGTTCTACTGGAGAACACACTCATGTTCTACTGGATCACAGGGAGAACACACTCATGTTCTACTGGAGAACACACTCATGTTCTACTGGATCACAGGGAGAACACATTCATGTTCTACTGGAGAACACACTCATGTTCTACTGGAGAACACACTCATGTTCTACTGGATCACAGGAGAACACACTCATGTTCTACCGGAGAACACACTCATGTTCTACTGGAGAACACACTCATGTTCTACTGGATCACAGGGAGAACACACTCATGTTCTACCGGAGAACACACTCATGTTCTACTGGAGAACACACTCATGTTCTACCGGATCACAGGGAGAACACATTCATGTTCTACTGGAGAACACACTCATGTTCTACTGGAGAACACATTCATGTTCTACTGGAGAACACATTCATGTTCTGGAGAACACATTCATGTTCTACCGGAGAACACACTCATGTTCTACTGGATCACAGGGAGAACACATTCATGTTCTACTGGAAACACATTCATGTTCTACTGGAGAACACATTCATGTTCTACCGGAGAACACACTCATGTTCTACTGGATCACAGGGAGAACACACTCATGTTCTACTGGAGAACACACTCATGTTCTACTGGATCACAGGGAGAACACATTCATGTTCTACCGGATCACAGGGAGAACACACTCATGTTCTACTGGATCACAGGGAGAACACACTCATGTTCTACTGGATCACAGGAGAACACACTCATGTTCTACCGAGAGAACACACTCATGTTCTACTGGATCACAGGGAGAACACACTCATGTTCTACTGGATCACAGGGAGAACACATTCATGTTCTACCGGATCACAGGAGAACAACACTCATGTTCTACCGGAGAACACACTCATGTTCTACTGATCACAGGGAGAACACACTCATGTTCTACCGGAGAACACACTCATGTTCGCCGTGTTCTGCATGCCCACTGCACCTGGCGGGAGCGTGCGCAGCGTGAAGCAAATACTCCCAGGTAGGATGGGTACCGGTATTAAACGAGCCCCGGTATTAAACGAGCCACGGTATTAAACGAGCCCCGGTATTAAACGAGCCACGGTATTAAACGAGCCCCGGTATTAAACGAGCCACGGTATTAAACGAGCCACGGTATTAAACGAGCCCCGGTATTAAACGAGCCACGGTATTAAACGAGCCACGGTATTAAACGGGCCCCGGTATTAAACGGGCCCCGGTATTAAACGGGCCACGGTATTAAACGAGCCACGGTATTAAACGGGCCACGGTATTAAACGAGCCACGGTATTAAACGGGCCACGGTATTAAACGGGCCACGGTATTAAACGGGCCCCGGTATTAAACGGGCCACGGTATTAAACGGGCCCCGGTATTAAACGGGCCCCGGTATTAAACGGGCCACGGTATTAAACGAGCCCGGTATTAACGAGCCACGGTATTAAACGAGCCACGGTATTAAACGAGCCACGGTATTAAACGAGCCCCGGTATTAAACGAGCCACGGTATTAAACGAGCCACGGTATTAAACGGGCCCCGGTATTAAACGGGCCACGGTATTAAACGAGCCACGGTATTAAACGGGCCACGGTATTAAACGGGCCCCGTATTAAACGGGCCACGGTATTAAACGGGCCACGGTATTAAACGAGCCACGGTATTAAACGGGCCCCGGTATTAAACGAGCCACGGTATTAAACGGGCCACGGTATTAAACGGGCCACGGTATTAAACGAGCCACGGTATTAAACGGGCCACGGTATTAAACGGCCACGGTATTAAACGGGCCACGGTATTAAACGGGCCACGGTATTAAACGAGCCACGGTATTAAACGAGCCACGGTATTAAACGGGCCCCGGTATTAAACGGGCCACGGTATTAAACGAGCCACGGTATTAAACGGGCCACGGTATTAAACGAGCCCCGGGCTGAATTATTAAAGACTTGGGTACTGGAGACATGTAAAAAAGATATGTCATGTGTATTATGTACATGAATGTACAAAGAAATGATATTAAACTAATCTTTCAACATAGTTTAATACAAAAATAAATATTAGGACAAAGCTCTACAAATAACAACAACAAACATAATAATAAAACAATTAAAATGTTGTATTCAGCCCTGATTAAAACAGCAGGCCCAAATCCTGGATGGGCGGGCCCGGCCCCATGGGGCCCGCCATGACGCCGGGTCTGGTGGGGACGCGCTCATGTGATTGGCTTAGAATGAAGGAGACATCGGATTGGCTATAAATAGAAAAAATTACAAGTACGAATCGGGTGACCGCCAGGGGAGTCTCAAAAACCCACACACGAATGCACAGAGAGCGGGTTGTGTTTGCAGGTTCGTGTCACAGTGTCACAGTACGTGTCACAGTGTCACAGTACGTGTCACAGTGTCACAGTACGTGTCACAGTACGTGTCACAGTACGTGTCACAGTGTCACAGTATGTGTCACAGTACGTGTCACAGTACGTGTCACAGTGTCACAGTGTCACAGTGTCACAGTACGTGTCACAGTGTCACAGTACGTGTCACAGTACGTGTCACAGTGTCACAGTACGTGTCACAGTGTCACAGTACGTGTCACAGTGTCACAGTACGTGTCACAGGTCACAGTACGTGTCACAGTACGTGTCACAGTACGTGTCACAGTACGTGTCACAGTGTCACAGTACGTGTCACAGGTCACAGTACGTGTCACAGTACGTGTCACAGGTCACAGTACGTGTCACAGTACGTGTCACAGTACGTGTCACAGTACGTGTCACAGGTCACAGTACGTGTCACAGTACGTGTCACAGTACGTGTCACAGGTCACAGTACGTGTCACAGTGTCACAGTACGTGTCACAGGTCACAGTACGTGTCACAGTACGTGTCACAGGTCACAGTACGTGTCACAGTACGTGTCACAGGTCACAGTACGTGTCACAGTACGTGTCACAGTACGTGTCACAGTGTCACAGTACGTGTCACAGTACGTGTCACAGTGTCACAGTACGTGTCACAGTACGTGTCACAGTGTCACAGTACGTGTCACAGTACGTGTCACAGTACGTGTCACAGTGTCACAGTACGTGTCACAGTACGTGTCACAGTGTCACAGTACGTGTCACAGTGTCACAGTACGTGTCACAGTACGTGTCACAGTGTCACAGTACGTGTCACAGTACGTGTCACAGTGTCACAGTACGTGTCACAGTACGTGTCACAGTGTCACAGTACGTGTCACAGTGTCACAGTACGTGTCACAGTGTCACAGTACGTGTCACAGTGTCACAGTACGTGTCACAGTACGTGTCACAGTACGTGTCACAGTACGTGTCACAGTACGTGTCACAGTGTCACAGTACGTGTCACAGTACGTGTCACAGTGTCACAGTACGTGTCACAGTACGTGTCACAGTACGTGTCACAGTGTCACAGTACGTGTCACAGTACGTGTCACAGTGTCACAGTACGTGTCACAGGTCACAGTACGTGTCACAGGTCACAGTACGTGTCACAGTGTCACAGTACGTGTCACAGTACGTGTCACAGTGTCACAGTACGTGTCACAGTGTCCAGTACGTGTCACAGTACGTGTCACAGGTCACAGTACGTGTCACAGTGTCACAGTACGTGTCACAGTACGTGTCACAGTGTCACAGTACGTGTCACAGTGTCACAGTACGTGTCACAGTGTCACAGTACGTGTCACAGTACGTGTCACAGTGTCACAGTACGTGTCACAGTGTCACAGTACGTGTCACAGTACGTGTCACAGTACGTGTCACAGTACGTGTCACAGTACGTGTCACAGTGTCACAGTACGTGTCACAGTACGTGTCACAGTGTCACAGTACGTGTCACAGTACGTGTCACAGTGTCACAGTACGTGTCACAGTACGTGTCACAGTGTCACAGTACGTGTCACAGTACGTGTCACAGGTCACAGTACGTGTCACAGTGTCACAGTACGTGTCACAGTACTGTCACAGTGTCACAGTACGTGTCACAGTGTCACAGTATGTGTCACAGTGTCACAGTACGTGTCACAGTACGTGTCACAGTACGTGTCACAGTGTCACAGTACGTGTCACAGTACGTGTCACAGTGTCACAGTACGTGTCACAGGTCACAGAGAGAGAGTCGTACCTCTCCAGCCACAGCGTGAGGTTGGTGGTGTGGCGGATCATCCTCAGCAGGTTCGGGGAGTGAAGCTCTTTGTCCTCTTTAGTCCAAACACTGCCAACCAGCTCTGAGGGCTGCACCGCCCTGAGAGGGGGAGAGGGGGGAGAGAGAGAGGGGGGAGACAGGTGAGAGGGGGGGGAGAGGGGGAGAGGGGGGGAGAGAGAGGGGGGAGACAGGTGAGAGGGAGGAACAGGTGAGAGGTGGGGGAGGGGACAGGTGAGAGAGGGGAGAGGGGTGAGAGAGGGGAGACAGGTGAGAGAGGGGAGAGGGGAGACAGGTGAGAGGGGGGACACAGGTGAGAGAGGGGAGACAGGTGAGAGAGAGGAGACAGGTGAGAGAGGGGAGAGGGGTGAGAGAGGGGAGACAGGTGAGAGAGGGGAGAGGGGAGACAGGTGAGAGGGGGAGAGGGGAGACAGGTGAGAGAGGGGAGAGGGGTGAGAGAGGGGAGACAGGTGAGAGAGGGGAGAGGGGAGACAGGTGAGAGGTGGGGGAGGGGAGACAGGTGGAGAGGGGAGAGGGGTGAGAGAGGGGAGACAGGTGAGAGAGGGGAGAGGGGAGACAGGTGAGAGGTGGGGGAGGGGAGAGGTGAGAGAGGGGAGAGGGTGAGAGAGGGGAGACAGGTGAGAGAGGGGAGAGGGAGACAGGTGAGAGGGGGGAGAGGGGAGACAGGTGAGAGAGGGGAGACAGGTGAGAGAGAGGAGACAGGTGAGAGGTGGGAGAGGGGAGACAGGTGAGAGAGGGGAGAGGGGTGAGAGAGGGGAGACAGGTGAGAGAGGGAGAGGGGAGACAGGTGAGTAGGGTTGGGAACCGAAACTTGGTTCCAGATGAGAACCGATAAGAAAATGCCGGGTACCGGGTACCCATACAAAATACACCATTTAGGTTCTGCTTAACGGTTCCTGAACGCGGTAGAACCCTGTATTCCACCGGGTCCGTCTGCGCCGCGGTGACCCGGTGGAACACAGGGTACGGACTGGCCATCTGTGTGTTCTGGAGAATCACAGAGCGGCCGGTCGTCAGCGGGTCGTCAGCCGGTCGTCAGCCGGTCGTCAGCCAGTCGTCAGCCGGTCGTCAGCCGGTCGTCAGCCAGTCGTCAGCCGGTCGTCAGCCGGTCGTCAGCCGGTCGTCAGCCGGTCGTCAGCCAGTCGTCAGCCGGTCGTCAGCCGGTCGTCAGCGGCCGGTGACGGCCAGCTCGGTTCGCTGACGGCCGGCACCGCCCTTAATGTTTTTAAACGGCATCATGTAAGTTGCGCTGACAGGCGACAGAGGTCCACAGTTGCCCCGCAGCGAGGCTCCCCCGCCCTCCCGCAGCGAGGCTCCCCCCCCGCCCTCCCGCAGCGAGGCTCCCCCCCCGCCCTCCCGCAGCGAGGCTCCCCCCCCTCCCGCAGCGAGGCTCCCCCCGCCCTCCCGCAGCGAGGCTCCCCCCCCGCCCTCCCGCAGCGAGGCTCCCCCCCCGCCCTCCCGCAGCGAGGCTCCCCCCGCCCTCCCGCAGCGAGGCTCCCCCCGCCCTCCCGCAGCGAGGCTCCCCCCGCCCTCCCGTAGACAGTTCACGAGCTCAGTCACTTCATAACACCACAGACGGGTCGTGGTAAACGCTCTGAAGTGAGGCTCCACTGAAACAGAGAAAGACTAGGCACAGTGTAATGCCTGTTGATAGCTTGCCTCAGGCTCAGCTCACATGAAGCACAGCTATTGTGCAATACATTTTTATTGTATGTATATTTTTTATTTGTAAAAATGTCAGTTGAAGCTTAAAAGAATAAAGATATTTGTGTTATCTAAACGTTTGACCTCTTTCTTTACAATTTTGGAATCGAAACGGGGAATCGATAAGAACCGGAATCGATACATTTCAAAGGATACCCATCCCTACAGGTGAGAGAGGGGAGAGGGAGAGGTGAGATATGTATATCTATATATAAGTGTGTGTTACCTGTACAGGTGAGATATGTATATCTATATATAAGTGTGTGTTACCTGTACAGGTGAGATATGTATATCTATATATAAGTGTGTGTTACCTGTACAGGTGAGATATGTATATCTATATATATAAGTGTGTGTTACCTGTACAGGTGAGATATGTATATCTATATAAGTGTGTGTTACCTGTACAGGTGAGATATGAATATCTATATATAAGTGTGTGTTACCTGTACAGGTGAGATATGTATATCTATATATAAGTGTGTGTTACCTGTACAGGTGAGATATGTATATCTATATATATCTAAGTGTGTGTTACCTGTACAGGTGAGATATGTATATCTATATATATATAAGTGTGTGTTACCTGTACAGGTGAGATATGAATATTTATATATAAGTGTGTGTTACCTGTACAGGTGAGATATGTATATCTATATATATAAGTGTGTGTTACCTGTACAGGTGAGATATGTATATCTATATATATAAGTGTGTGTTACCTGTACAGGTGAGATATGATATCTATATATAAGTGTGTGTTACCTGTACAGGTGAGATATGTAATCTATATATAAGTGTGTGTTACTGTACAGGTGAGATATGTATATCTATATATATCTAAGTGTGTGTTACCTGTACAGGTGAGATATGTATATCTATATATATATAAGTGTGTGTTACCTGTACAGGTGAGATATGAATATTTATATATAAGTGTGTGTTACCTGTACAGGTGAGATATGTATATCTATATATATAAGTGTGTGTTACCTGTACAGGTGAGATATGTATATTTATATCTAAGTGTGTGTACCTGTACAGGTGAGATATGTATATTTATATCTAAGTGTGTGTTACCTGTACAGGTGAGATATGTATATTTATATATAAGTGTGTGTTACCTGTACAGGTGAGATATGTATATTTATATCTAAGTGTGTGTTACCTGTACAGGTGAGATATGTATATATATATCTAAGTGTGTGTTACCTGTACAGGTCAGACTCGAGCAAGGTGAGCTGCCGGGCGATCTCGATGGGGTGCAGCGTCATCAGGTCGAACTGCTCGCTCGCTGTTACCTGGTTTGCAGGTGTGCCACTCGATGGGGGGGGGGAGCTCTGGAAGGTGATGCTGTGACTCGGGACGCTCACCTGGACCTGCTTCTTCCTCTGGTGATCTTAGTGATCGACTCCACCCACTTCCTCATCGCCTTACCTGCAACACCAGGTGAGAGGAGGGACAGGTGAGATGATCGACAGGTGGTCTCTATCGAACAGCGGATGGACAGGTGATGAACAGGTGATTGTCAGGTGATGGACAGGTGATGGACAGGCGACAGGTGAGAGGATTGACAGGTGATGGACAGGCGACAGGTGAGAGGATTGACAGGTGATGGACAGGCGACAGGTGAGAGGATTGACAGGTGATGGACAGGCGACAGGTGAGAGGATTGACAGGTGATGGACAGGCGACAGGTGAGGGTTGACAGGTGTGCACAGGTACCTCTGACGGAGGCGACGAACTCCTCGAGGCGCCGCAGCAGGTGAGCGTCTCTCTCGAAGTCGTAGAAGTGATGCTCCACCCAGTGACGACACACGTTCAGAACCCTGCAGGACCAATCAGCATCCAGAGTCACATGATGACGTCATTACATCACAACACCTTAGTATTGAAGATCATGTGACAGGAAGTACCTGAGCTGCACCGGCTGGACGAACTCTTTTCTGAAGCGTTTGAGCTCGGCGCTGAGCGGAAGCTCCGCCCCCTCCAGGTGATCCTCGCTGGGCCGGGGCTCCGGGATCTCAAACCTGCAGGTCAGAGGTCAGAGGTCAGAGGTCACGCTGCTGTCAGACTGACCACAGGTAAGTCAACAGGAAGTGAGTCACCTCTCCATGAGCAGGTCCAGCAGCTCCTGAGGTTTACAGAATGACCGGTACGTCGTCAGGAACGTCCGCACGAAGTTAGGATCTGAATCAGGAGACCACAGGTGTTAATAAATAATAACAAAGTAGTCCAGACGTCTCACGACAACCAGCTGCCGTTATACAAAGATACAGCGCAACCTGTCATAACATCACAGCCACTCCCAGTCACTAGCGGTGTTCCTCAGGGCTCTGTCCTGGGGCCTCTTTGTTACGTGGAGGACACCCAGCTCCATCTGTCCTCCACCCTCTGTCTGACTGCTGACTCATCGCTACGTGGAGGACACCCAGCTCCATCAGACCTCCACCCTCTCTCTCTGACTGCTGACTCATCGCTACGTGGAGGACACCCAGCTCCATCTGAGACCTCCACCCTCTCTCTCTGACTGCTGACTCATCGCTACGTGGAGGACACCCAGCTCCATCAGACCTCCACCCTCTCTCTCTGACTGCTGACTCATCGCTACGTGGAGGACACCCAGCTCCATCTGACCTCCACCCTCTCTCTCTGACTGCTGACTCATCGCTACGTGGAGGACACCCAGCTCCATCAGACCTCCACCCTCTCTCTCTGACTGCTGACTCATCGCTACGTGGAGGACACCCAGCTCCATCTGTCCTCCACCCTCTCTCTCTGACTGCTGACTCATCGCTACGTGGAGGACACCCAGCTCCATCAGACCTCCACCCTCTCTCTCTGACTGCTGACTCATCGCTACGTGGAGGACACCCAGCTCCATCAGACCTCCACCCTCTCTCTCTGACTGCTTACAGGAAATCAGATCCTGGTTCTCCAACAACTTCCTCAAACTAACAGTGATCAAACCGAGGTTCTCCTCATTGGCACCAAACCCACCCTCACCAGACCGTGAAAGGCGGCTTTATGAATACATGTGGGAGGTCAGCCTCTCCATGAGCTTATTATAGTTATATATATATATTTATCTCTCGTACCGGCGTACATGTGGAAGGTCAGCCTCTCGATGAGCTTCAGCACCGTGCCGGCCTTCACCACGGGGATGCCGGCCTGGTTCTGCGTGTTTTCCTCGAACAGGACGTTCTGCTGGGAGTCGGGCCAGGCGAAGCGGTACCGGTCTGGCCCGGGCGGCAGCAGCGCCTCGTCCTGCTGCAGCAGTGCAGAGTCCAGCAGGCGCTCCAGAGTGCTGCGGTACTGCAGGGAGATCAGCGCCGCCATCCAGCCGCTCTTCTCCTCCGCGGACTTGGCGGAGAACACCACGCTGTTGCCGTCCTTCAGGATGATCTCGAAGGCGTGCCGGTACTCGCCCTCCTTGTCCTCCTTGTCGTGGATCTGGACTTTGCGCATGAAAACTTCTCCTTCAGCCGGTACTCGCCGGCGCCGTGGTTGGACTTGCAGCAGACCATCAGGCCGTCGAACAGGAAGACGTGGCGCTCGTGCTTGGCGCCCACGCGGGTCAGCGCGCCCTCCATGATGAACTCACTGCAGCTCTGACCGATGTCTTTCCCTTCCAGCCCTCAATGCTCCTCTGGATCTCACTCATCTTCCTCATCGCCAGGTGCCTGCCCTTCATCTGATGGCTGTAGAACCGACACGCTGACTCACTGAGGAGGAGGAGGAAGAGGGGGAAGAGGAAGAGAGGAGAGGAGGAGGAGGAAGAGGAGGAGGAGAGGAAGGAGGAGGAGAGGAGGAGGAGAGGAAGAGGAGGAGAGGAGGAAGAGAGGAGGAGGAAGAAGAAGAGGAGGAGAGGAGGAGAGGAGGAAGAGGAGGAAGAGAGGAGGAGAGAGGAGAGGAGGAGAGAGGAGAGAGGAGAGGAGAAGAGGAAGAGGAGGAAGAGAGGAGGAGAGGAAGAGGAGGAGAGGAGGAGAGGAGGAGAGGAGGAAGAGGAGGAAGAGGAGGAGGAAGAGGAGGAAGAGGAGTTCATCTGGTCAAACATGAGTTTCCCGTTGATTGAAAAGTGATCAATAACTCTGATTGTAAATCTCCCTGCAGATCATTTCTCAGAAGAGAGAGATATTCTCTTCTGAGTCAGAGTGATCAGGACCAGTGGATCAATAACTCTGATTGCTAGAACATCAATCAGTGCACAAACAACACCTATCATCAGAACCTATTGATTAGTGATGAGGTTCTGATCCATGTGAGACGTGTTGGTCTCTATCATCAGAACCTATTGATTAGTGATGAGGTTCTGATCCATGTGAGACGTGGGTCGGTCTCTATCATCAGAACCTATTGATTAGTGATGAGGTTCTGATCCATTGAGAACGTGTTCGTCTCTATCATCAGAACCTAATGATTAGTGATGAGGTTCTGATCCATGTGAGACGTGTTGTCTCTATCATCAGAACCTAATGATTAGTGATGAGGTTCTGATCCATGTGAGACGTGTTGGTCTCTATCATCAGAACCTAATGATTAGTGATGAGGTTCTGATCCATGTGAGACGTGTTCGTCTCTATCATCAGAACCTATTGATTAGTGATGAGGTTCTGATCCATGTGAGACGTGTTGGTCTCTATCATCAGAACCTATTGATTAGTGATGAGGTTCTGATCCATGTTAGACGTGTTCGTCTCTATCATCAGAACCTAATGATTAGTGATGAGGTTCTGATCCATGTTAGACGTGTTCATCTCTATCATCAGAACCTAAGGATTAGTGATGAGGTTCTGATCCATGTGAGACGTGTTCGTCTCTATCATCAGAACCTATTGATTAGTGATGAGGTTCTGATCCATGTGAGACGTGTTGGTCTCTATCATCAGAACCTAATGATTAGTGATGAGGTTCTGATCCATGTTAGACGTGTTGGTCTCTATCATCAGAACCTAAGGATTAGTGATGAGGTTCTGATCCATGTTAGACGTGTTCGTCTCTATCATCAGAACCTAAGGATTAGTGATGAGGTTCTGATCCATGTGAGACGTTGTTGTCTCTATCATCAGAACCTATTGATTAGTGATGAGGTTCTGATCCATGTGAGACGTGTTGGTCTCTATCATCAGAACCTATTGATTAGTGATGAGGTTCTGATCCATGTGAGACGTGTTGGTCTCTATCATCAGAACCTATTGATTAGTGATGAGGTTCTGATCCATGTGAGACGTGTTGGTCTCTATCATCAGAACCTATTGATTAGTGATGAGGTTTCTGATCCATGTGAGACGTGTTTGTCTCTATCATCAGAACCTATTGATTAGTGATGAGGTTCTGATCCATGTGAGACGTGTTCGTCTCTATCATCAGAACCTAAGGATTAGTGATGAGGTTCTGATCCATGTGAGACGTGTTGGTCTCTATCATCAGAACCTATTGATTAGTGATGAGGTTCTGATCCATGTGAGACGTGTTTGTCTCTATCATCAGAACCTAATGATTAGTGATGAGGTTTCTGATCCATGTGAGACGTGTTCGTCTCTATCATCAGAACCTATTGATTAGTGATGAGGTTCTGATCCATGTGAGACGTGTTGGTCTCTATCATCAAACCTATTGATTAGTGATGAGGTTCTGATCCATGTGAGACGTTTCGTCTCTATCATCAGAACCTATTGATTAGTGATGAGGTTCTGATCCATGTGAGACGTGTTCGTCTCTATCATCAGAACCTAATGATTAGTGATGAGGTTCTGATCCATGTGAGACGTGTTCGTCTCTATCATCAGAACCTAATGATTAGTGATGAGGTTCTGATCCATGTGAGACGTGTTGGTCTCTATCATCAGAACCTAATGATTAGTGATGAGGTTCTGATCCATGGAGACGTGTTGGTCTCTATCATCAGAACCTATTGATTAGTGATGAGGTTCTGATCCATGTGAGACGTGTTGGTCTCTATCATCGAACCTTGATTAGTGATGAGGTTCTGATCCATGTGAGACGTGTTCGTCTCTATCATCAGAACCTATTGATTAGTGATGAGGTTCTGATCCATGTGAGACGTGTTGGTCTCTATCATCAGAACCTAATGATTAGTGATGAGGTTCTGATCCATGTGAGACGTGTTGGTCTCTATCACAGAACCTATTGATTAGTGATGAGGTTCTGATCCATGTGAGACGTGTTTCGTCTCTATCATCAGAACCTATTGATTAGTGATGAGGTTCTGATCCATGTGAGACGTGTTCGTCTCTATCATCAGAACCTATTGATTAGTGATGAGGTTCTGATCCATGTGAGACTTGTTTGTCTCTATCATCAGAACCTATTGATTAGTGATGAGGTTCTGATCCATGTGAGACGTGTTCGTCTCTATCATCAGAACCTATTGATTAGTGATGAGGTTCTGATCCATGTGAGACTTGTTTGTCTCTATCATCAGAACCTATTGATTAGTGATGAGTTCTGATCCATGTGAGACGTGTTGGTCTCTATCATCAGAACCTATTGATTAGTGATGAGGTTCTGATCCATGTGAGACTTGTTTGTCTCTATCATCAGAACCTATTGATTAGTGATGAGGTTCTGATCCATGTGAGACGTTTCGTCTCTATCATCAGAACCTATTGATTAGTGATGAGGTTCTGATCCTGTGAGACTTGTTTGTCCTCTATCATCAGAACCTATTGATTAGTGATGAGGTTCTGATCCTGTGAGACGTGTTTGGTCTCTATCATCAGAACCTATTGATTAGTGATGAGGTTCTGATCCATGTGAGACGTGTTCGTCTCTATCATCAGAACCTATTGATTAGTGATGAGGTTCTGATCCATGTGAGACGTGTTCGTCTCTATCATCAGAACCTATTGATTAGTGATGAGGTTCTGATCCATGTGAGACGTGTTGGTCTCTATCATCAGAACCTATTGATTAGTGATGAGGTTCTGATCCATGTGAGACGTGTTCGTCTCTATCATCAAACCTATTGATTATTCATTAAATGCTTTTATTTTGTAACGTGAACAACACTTCCTGTTTGCTATCGTTAATGTCAGTGTTTGGGTTAGCTGATGCTTCATCTCGTCATTGGGTTGTTGATCACGTGACAGCAGATTGAGTTTCTGATTGGATAACGAGGTCGGTACAAACCAGCAAGGCTGCTCCAACAGGAGTGATGTCACAGCAGGAGTAGCTCCGCCCTCCCCTTATTGTGAAGGGTCTCAGAGTTAGATCAGAACAACAGAGGGGGGGGAAGTGTGTTTAATGTGTAGTTCATGTGTGTGTCAGTGTGTAGTTCATGTGTGTGTCAGTGTGTAGTTCATGTGTGTGTCAGTGTGTAGTTCATGTGTGTGTCATGTGTAGTTCATGTGTGTGTCAGTGTGTAGTTCATGTGTGTGTCAGTGTGTAGTTCATGTGTGTGTCAGTGTGTAGTTCATGTGTGTGTCAGTGTGTAGTTCATGGTGTGTCAGTGTGTAGTTCATGTGTGTGTCAGTGTGTAGTTCATGTGTGTGTCATGTGTAGTTCATGTGTGTGTCAGTGTGTTATATGAACCTGTACACGGAAAGCTTCAGTGGAAACTATAACTAGTATTATTATTATATATCTTTTATATATTGTTATTCTGATCACAGAGAGCTGCTCTCAGCCGGATCAGACCGCTCACTAAGCAGCTTACACCCCTCAGCTATTTCACAACACACACCACACACACACACACACACACACACACACACACACACACACACACACACACACACCACACACACACACCACACACACACACACACAACACCACACACACACACACACACACACACACACACACACACACACACACACACACACACACACACACACTAACCTGCAGCTCAACAAAGAAAACTCAAGTCACCTACGTCCTCATATCCACCTGCCAATCATCCAAACATCTCTGTTATCCTCTCTTCCTCCTTCCTCTTCGTCCTCCTCCTCTTCCTCGTCTTCCTCTTCCTCCTCAGGTATTTAATAACTTGATGAAACAGAACTTTTCCTCTGAGTTCTTTCTACGGACAGAGAACAATAAGCAGCGGAGCACCGCCCTGCTTTACTGACGCAACTTCCTACACACACACCGGGGGGGACAAGTGTGTGTGTGTGTGTGTGTGTGTGTGGTGTGTGTGTGGTGTGTGTGTGTGTGTGTGTGTGTGTGTGTGTGTGTCCAGGGGAAGGAGGATGGGAGGAGTCCAGCAGCTTGTTGTGTTTCTGGCTGCTGGACTCCTATTTATTCACCTTTTAAACTATCACTCATCACTAGTGAGTGAGTGAGTGAGTGAGTGAGTGAGTGAGTGAGGTGAGTGAGTGAGTGAGTGAGTGAGTGAGTGAGTGAGTGAGTGAGTGAGTGTGTGATGTACCTCAGCCTCCTCTTGTTCAGGCTCCTGCTGCAGATCCTCTCCTGCGCTCTGCAGGTTCAGCAGTGCAGTGATGGCCTGCTTCAGACACTCCTTGTCCTCCTCCTCCTCACTCCTCTCCTCCAGGAGCTACACACACCACACACACACACCACACACACACACACACACCACACACACACACACACACACACACACACACACACACACACAACACCCACACACACACACACACACACACACACACACACACACACACCCACACACACACACATCAGAAACACACCTGAGAGAAAAGCAGCTGCCTCAATCAAACGCTTACAGCTAGTCCAAAACGCAGCTGCACGTTTGCTGACTGGCCACAAAAAGCGTGACCACATCACCCCTATTCTGGCCTCACTGCACTGGCTTCCAGTTCGGTTCAGAATTGATTTTAAAATCCTTTTATTTGTTTTTAAAGCACTAAATGGGCTGGCTCCGGCCTATATAGCTGAACTCCTCCAGCGCTACACCCCAGCCAGAGCTTTAAGGTCTGCTGACCAGCTGCTGCTGGTAGTGCCCAAGACCAGGCTCAAAACCAGAGGGCACCGAGCCTTCTCAGCAGCTGGCCCTAGGCTCTGGAACACTCTGCCCCTCCATGTGAGGTCGGCCCAGACCCAGGGGGTTTTAAATCGACTCTAAAAACACACTTCTTCTCTCTGGCCTTCTAGTCAGAGCGGAGCACTCTCTGGCCTTCTAGTCAGAGCGGAGCACGACTCCTGACTTTTCCCTGTGTTTTTTATATATCTGTTGTAATTTATTGTCGTTTATTGTGATTGTAGTAATGTGTTTTTATTACATGTACAGCACTTTGGCTCGACCAAAAATCGCTTTTAAATGTGCTTTATAAATAAAACCTGATTTGATTTGATCCTCTCCAAAATCCAGCAGAGGGCGCCTTCTCGATTGTCTGTGAGAAAATGAACTCTGAAGGTGTTCAGGTGCAGGACTCACCTTGAGGATCTGGATCAGGTGCAGGACTCCCTTGAGGATCTGGATCAGGTGCAGGACTCACCTTGAGGATCTGGATCAGGTGCAGGACTCACCTTGAGGATCTGGATCAGGTGCAGGACTCACCTTGAGGATCTGGATCAGGTGCAGGACTCACCTTGAGGATCTGGATCAGGTGCAGGACTCACCTTGAGGATCTGGATCAGGTGCAGGACTCACCTTGAGGATCTGGAACAGGTGCAGGTCTCACCTTGAGGATCTGGATCAGGTGCAGGACTCACCTTGAGGATCTCGAACAGGTGCAGGCAGTGGTAGACGGGGGTCAGCAGCAGTCTGGGCAGGACGTACTGAACGGCTTCTTTAAACCCTTCGCAGATCGACTGCAGACAGAGACAGTGTTAGTTCATCCTCATCTTCATCATCTGCAGGTGTGTGATGTCACAGGGGGCGGGGCTTACCTGCAGGTGGGAGGCGGCTCCTGGTTTTGAGACCTGACTCAGGAAGTGATCGTGGAAGCCTGAGCGCAGGACGTCTGAGCGTAGGACTCGTAGGATCGAAGGCCAGCTCCTGGTGGGGGGGGGTTTAGAGATTTAGTTTTTAGAACAAAGGCCACCTTGATAGCCAGTTCTATTTCGTCCCTACTGACCGCCTTAGCACTGGATATGTCCATCGTGCGCATGCGCAGCTCGAGTACCAATACCAACAAAGTCACCTGTGACCACGTGACACCGGCTATATCTGCCGGTGTCGTCAGAGGATCTGTTCCTTTTCATCTTCTCGCTGCGCGACAGTACCGTGGCTGCATCCTTGTAGCCGACAGCGTTCTGTTTGAACGTTTGATCTGAGGGATTTCTCTGCAGGCATCTGGCCGCGTGCAGCTTCGCCACTGATTGAGCTGCGTTTCTCGTTTGATTTAGTTAGCAGTAGCGTGGCTCAGCCTAACTATAGGTGTTTACTGCTTCTAGTACTAGACTCCTCGCACTAAGATGGGTTCGATGCAGAGAACAATCTTCACTGTGTGTGCTGTGTGCTCTGCATGTGTGGCCATTAGCTGGCGTCATGGAGCAGACAAAGTCGCTCCTCTTGGCCCTTCAGCCAGGGGCCGGTGTGGGGGCTACTAGCTTGCCGCCTGGCCCTCCTTCGGTTGCAGCACCTCTGCTTGAGGATGCCATGTCGCTAGCGGCTCCGGCTGAACCTCTTCTATGAAGGGGGGGACGGGGCCCCGCTCACCCCCGAAGAGTCATCCCACTCCTCTGCTCAGAGCTCTCTGCAGGGCACGGAGGACGCCGCCTCGGCTCAGGCTAGCGCCTTCTTCAGGCATAACCCTGCCCCTGTCACTCTCACTGTTCCTCCTTCAGAGGGGTACCTGAGGGAGCTCCATGCATTCGGCCCTCTGCCACTCTGCTGCCATGCGGGGTCCGGCGAGGGTGGGGCTGGGTCGCTTGCCATCCATTGAGCCTGCCATCACCTCCCCGATTCTGGCTCCTGATGAGGCTCCAAGGCCTGATGCAGGTGCCCTCGGCCTCAGTGCAGGGTCACAGACGAACTGCTCTGTGGGGCCTACGACACAGCGGCACACCTTCTTCCCTTCTCAGGCTGGGCAAGATGGTGCCTTACATTCAGTTCCTCCGGCTCTTGGGCGGACTGAAGGCTGCCTAAGCCGTTGTGCCCTTAGGCCTGCTGTCGCTGCGCCCCATGCAAATGGGGCTGAACAGCCGCCACTTGGACGCCAAGTGGCACATGCACAGAAGAGTCAGGGTGTCAGCGGTGCCTTCACTCTCTGTCCCGCTGGAGGGACAGGGCCTATCTTTTGATGGGCGTGCCCAGGGGCGCCATCCAATCCCGCCGGGACACTGTCACTGCAGATGCATATCTCTCAGGGTGGGGTGCAGTGTGGCGGGGCAGAACTGCTCAGGGTCAGTGGTCTGCCCAGGAGGGTGCATGGGCCTATTTCTGCCCGACATGTTCGGGTCGACGGCGCCACGGTGGGGTGCCACAGGTCGGTGTCCCTCTTCCTGAGAGGGGCTTTACGGCAGCGTCCCCCTAACACCCCGAGGGCTCCGGCTCAGGACCTGTCCCTGCTGCTGGATGCCTTATCATCTCCTCCCTTCGAGCCCCTGGCCCAGGTGGGGCTTAAGTGGCTGTCCACGAAGGCAGCATTTCTGCTTGCCATAGCCTCAGGGAAGCGAGTTGGGGAGTTGCATGCCCTCTCCGTGAGTGATGCATGCCTGAGGTGGGACTCTCAGGTGTTGCCCTTTGGGCAAATGAGGCGTTCCTGCCAAGGTACTTCCACAAACCCACTTCAATTAGCCTGTCCAGCTGGCGCGCCTTGACATTCAGGAGAACGGCACGTCGGAGTTGCTGTGCCCTGTGGGTGCCCTAAGGGCGTATATCGATGCTACTACTGCCTGTATACGGCAGTCGGAGCAGATCTTCGTTTGCCATGGCGGCACTAAAAGCGGCTGCCCCACTGGGTTGTCGATACCATCTCACATGCCTATGGGGCCAGTGGCCGCCCCTGCCATCAGGGCTGAGATGCCTCTCAAATCAAATCAAGTTTTATTTATATAGCACATTTTTAAAACGATTTTTGGTCGAGCCAAAGTGCTGTACATATAATAAAAACACTTTACAATAAAAAAACACTTTACAACAAATATAACAGCAAAAATAATAAAAATCACACACAGGGAAATGTCAGGAGTCATGCTCCGCTCTGACTAGAAGGCCAGAGAGAAGAAGTGTAGATTCAAAACCCCTAGGGTCTGGGCCGACCTCACATGGAGGGGCAGAGTGTTCCAGAGCTAGGGCCAGCTGCTGCGAAGGCTCGGTGCCCTCTGGTTTTGAGCCTGGTCTTGGGCACTACCAGCAGCAGCTGGTCAGCAGACCTTAAAGCTCTGGCTGGGGTGTAGCGCTGGAGGAGTTCAGCTATATAGGCCGGAGCCAGCCCATTTAGGGCTTTAAAAAGAAATAAAAGGAGTTTAAAATCAATTCTGAACCGAACTGGAAGCCAGTGTAGTGAGGCCAGAATTGGGGTGATGTGGTCACGCTTTTTGTGGCCAGTGAGAAGACATGCAGCTGCGTTTGGACTAGCTGTAGGCGTCTAATTGAGGCCCTCCATACCCACATACAGAGCGTTGCAGTAATCCAGTCTCGAGGTAACAAAGTTAATAACCCTTTCTAGGTCTTTAAAAGATAAATACGACTTTAAAAAAAAAGCAGGTCTTGACTACGGTGCTGACCTGTTTATCAAATGTAAAAGCGCTATTGAAGGTCACTCTAATAGCCTCTCAACATCTTGGGCTGCCCTGAGAGGGGTTAATGTCGCCACTCCCCATCCTTTGGGCGTGGTCCTTTTGCCGAGCTCCGCTGCTTCCAGTAGTGAGCAAGGGCTTGGATTCTTCATGACATGGTTGGTATAAATCATCCAGTGCTAAAGCACCGCCTCTGGCGGTCAGTAGGGACGAAATAGAACAATGGTTACGGCTGTAACTACGGTTCTATGAGTCCTGGATAACCGCCAGAGTATCCTGTCACTCAGAATTATTGTGTGCTCGCGAGAAGATTCTGGGAACAGATCCTCTGACGACACCGGCAGATATAGCCGGTGTCACGTGGGTCACAGGTGACTTTGTTGTTATTGGTGCCCGAGCTGCACATGCGCGCGATAGACATATCCGGGACTCATAGAACCGTAGTTACGTCTGTAACTACGGTTCTAAATATTGTTGATGCGCCGGTGAAGATGCCGCATCGTCTTTGTGCTCCTCTCCAACTTTGCCCATTTTCGTATTTTGTACATATTTTATTTTACTTTTGCCGTTTTACTTTTAACATGGTTCGCAACATGCTAGCCGACCGCACCCTACTCTGCCATACAATATAGCAGAGAGGAACTTCTTCAATTGCGAAACTTCGTGGACAAAAATAACCCCTCCGACAGACAATGGAGATTCACCATGGCTACCTGTTGCTGTTCTACCTGAGAGACGCAAGAAGAGGACAAAGCGGGGATGCCGGGCCGGGTTGCTGGTCAGACTGAGGAAACGAGAGAATCGACCCCCTCTTCCGAGTATTCTTCTGGCTAATGTTCAATCCATTGAAAATAAGCTAGATGAACTCAGAAGCCGGATTGCTTTTCAACGGGACATTAAGAACTGTAACGTGTTAATTCTCACTGAGACTTGGCTCAACCCCGCTATCCCGGACTCCGCCATTGTCCCTGATGGATTCTCTATTTTTCGTCAGGACCGGACTGCTAACTCGGGGAAAAGTAAGGGAGGCGGTGTGTGTGTAATGACTAACAACAACTGGTGCTCAGATGTGAAGATTATTTCATCGGACTGTTCCGCACATCTAGAGCACCTCATGATCTCATGTCGGGCCTTCCATCTGCCGAGGGAATTCACATCTGTTGTGATAACAGCAGTGTATATCCCCGCAGCCACTCGCCGACAACAACACGGCACTCGATCAGCTGTTTGGGATTATTGATAAAACCGAGACTTCACGGCCAGATGCGGCGTTCGTTGTGGCCGGAGATTTCAACACCGCCAACATGAAGAAGGTTTTGCCAAAATATTACCAACACATCAACTTCCCGACGCGCGGGGGAAACATACTGGACCATGTTTATTCCCCTTTCCGGAATGGATATAAGGCTCTCCCTCGCCCTCCCTTCGGCAAATCAGACCATATCTCACTACTGTTGTTGCCTGCGTACAAGCAGAAACTTAAAAGGGACAGACCGATACAAACAGTACAGCGATGGAGCGAGGAGTCAGATGAGCACTGCAGGATTGCTTTGCATCTACGGATTGGAGTGTGTTTGAGGACAATAACATCAACACACACACGGACACTGTCATCTGCTACATTGGGAAATGCATCGATGACGTGGTACCGAAGGTTTCTGTACGGACATTCCCAAATCAAAAGCCCTGGATAAACGGTGAGGTGCGCGGCAAACTGAAAGCGCGCACTATCGCGCACACAGCGGGAGATTTGGAGGAGTACAGGAAGTCTAGGTATGATCTCCGGAGAGCAATTAAAAATGCAAAGAGACAGTACAAAGACAAGGTGGAATCTGACTTCAAAGGCTGTAACACTAGGAATATGTGGGCGGGACTAAGGACAATGACTGACTACAAAGGAGCAGCGGGGGGTGCTGCGGGAGTGTCTGCGTGCGCATCTCTCCCAGATGAGCTGAACAGTTTTTTTGCACGCTTTGAGAGCAGCCGGCTGTGGAGGTACAGAGGGACCAGGAGCTACACTGCCCTTTTGTTTTAAATAGGGCAGATGTGTGTAAATCCTTTAAAAGGGTTAACCCACACAAGGCTCCTGGACCTGATGGCATCCCTGGCCGTGTTCTCAGGGTGTGTGCAGTTCAGCTGGCAGAGGTGTTCACAGACATCTTCAACAGGTCCCTGCTGCAGTCTGTAGTCCCCACATGCTTAAACACTCCACCATCGTTCCTGTCCCCAAAAAGACAATCATCACCTGCCCCAACGACTACCGCCCAGTAGCACTCACCTCCACCATATGAAGTGCTTTGAGCGGTTAGTCAAATCATTCATCACCTCCTCCCTCCCTGAATCTCTGGACCCCCTGCAGTTTGCCTACAGAGCAAACAGGTCCACAGACGACGCCATAGCCCTCACCCTCCACACTGCCCTCTCACACCTGGACCCGAAGAACAGGAACACATATGTGAGAATGCTGTTCATTGACTACAGTTCAGCATTCAATACCATTGTGCCCTCCAAGCTGGCCATCAAGCTCAGAGACCTCGGGCTCAACAGCGCCCTCTGTGACTGGATCCTGAACTTCCTGACGGGCAGACCCCAGGCAGTGCGGGTGGGAAACATCACATCCTCCACCCTGATTCTAACACCGGTGCCCCTCAAGGCTGCGTGCTCAGCCCTCTCCTCTACTCCCTGTTCACCCACGACTGCGTGGCCACACACAGCTCCAACACCATCGTGAAGTTTGCTGATGACACGACCGTCATCGGCCAGATCACAGACGATGACGAGACGGCGTACAGAGAGGAGGTCGAAAACCTGACATCTTGGTGCCAGGATAACAACCTCCATCTCAACATCAGCAAAACAAAGGAGCTGATTGTGGATTACAGGAAGCAGCAGGGAGAGGGACACGCCCCCATCGCCATCAATGGGACTACGGTGGAGAGAGTCAAAAGCTTCAGGTTCCTGGGTCCACTTCACTGAGGACCTGACATGGACTCTTCACTGAGGACCTGACATGGACTCATCACTGAGGACCTGACATGGACTCATCTCTGAGGACCTGACATGGACTCATCACTGAGGACCTGACATGGACTCTTCACTGAGGACCTGACATGGACTCTTCACTGAGGACCTGACATGGACTCATCACTGAGGACCTGACATGGACTCTTCACTGAGGACCTGACATGGACTCTTCACTGAGGACCTGACATGGACTCATCACTGAGGACCTGACATGGACTCTTCACTGAGGACCTGACATGGACTCATCACTGAGGACCTGACATGGACTCATCACTGAGGACCTGACATGGACTCTTCACTGAGGACCTGACATGGACTCATCACTGAGGACCTGACATGGACTCATCACTGAGACCTGACATGGACTCATCACTGAGGACTAGGATGTCCCGATCCGATCACATGATCGGGGATCGGAGCCGATCACGTGATTTTCAAAGATCGGAATCGGGAGAAAAAAATCGGGGATCGGAATTTTTTCTTTTTTTTTTTTTTTTTTATAAAATATTTTTATACATTTTATTTAATGTTACAAACAAATGACCATGTTCACGTCTTAAAGTCATCCTGAGGCCTTAGTTCTGGTTTAAAATTACACAACATCATGTATGTGTTGCTTCTTTTGGGCTTGTTTTCATAGACCTGGTTGCTTATTTCTCTCAAATCTGGCAACAGAGTGGGCGCAGTGTGTAATAGTAGCAGTAAGCTAACGAGAGGCTACGTTCAGCTGGTGTAACAAGAGGCTACGTTCAGCTGGTGTAACAAGAGGCTACGTTCAGCTGGTGTAACAAGAGGCTACGTTCAGCTGGTGTAACGAGAGGCTACGTTCAGCCGTGTAACGAGAGGCTACGTTCAGCTGGTGACTCGGGAGTCGGGACAGAGAAAATGTCAGGAGTTTGGAAGTATTATAAAATTGAAAGCGAAGGCAGTGTAACAGCCAGATGCAATGTTTGCAAGGCGGAGGTTCCACGTGGTGGAAAGAACAGAGCTACGTTCAACCCGACCAATCTAATACAAACACCACAACAACACAACGAGTACACAGCGGCCACTCAGGTAACGGCACTGAAACAACCGACACTTTTAAAAGGAAAGAGAAACTGTCCCAGAACAGTGAAAAGGCCAAACAAATAACAGCCAAGATAGCTGAATTCATCGCGTTGGATGACCAGCCGTTATCTGTTACCTTTTTTTCTCTTAATGCATTGCATAAAGATCGGATCGGGAAAATCGGTATCGGCAGATTGTCAAAATCAAATGATCGAATCGGATCGGGAGCAAAAAAGGTGATCGGGACATCCCTACTGAGGACCTGACATGGACTCTTCACTGAGGACCAGACATGGACTCATCACTGAGGACCTGACATGGACTCTTCACTGAGGACCTGACATGGTCTCTTCACACCACCACCATCACCAAGAAAGCGGCTCTTCTCCTCCGCAGGCTGAGGAGGTTCAACATGGACTCCAGGATACTCTGCAACTTCTACAGGTGCACCACAGAGAGGATCCTGACCTTCTACAGGTGCACCATAGAGAGGATCCTGACCTTCTACAGGTGCACCATAGAGAGGATCCTGACCTTCTACAGGTGCACCATAGAGAGCATCCTGACCTTCTACAGGTGCACCATAGAGAGTATCCTGACCTTCTACAGGTGCACCATAGAGAGGATCCTGACCTTCTACAGGTGCACCATAGAGAGCATCCTGACCTTCTCCAGGTGCACCATAGAGAGCATCCTGACCGATCCTGACCTTCTACAGGTGCCACCATAGAGAGCATCCTGACCTTCTACAGGTGCACCATAGAGAGGATCCTGACCTTCTACAGGTGCACCATAGAGAGGATCCTGACCTTCTACAGGTGCACCATAGAGAGGATCCTGACCTTCTACAGGTGCACCATAGAGAGCATCCTGACCTTCTACAGGTGCACCATAGAGAGCATCCTGACCTTCTACAGGTGCACCATAGAGAGGATCCTGACCTTCTACAGGTGCACCATAGAGAGGATCCTGACCTTCTACAGGTGCACCATAGAGAGGATCCTGACCTTCTACAGGTGCACCATAGAGAGCATCCTGACCTTCTACAGGTGCTCCATAGAGAGGATCCTGACCTTCTACAGGGTGCACCATAGAGAGCATCCTGACCTTCTACAGGTGCACCATAGAGAGCATCCTGACCTTCTACAGGTGCACCATAGAGAGGATCCTGACCTTCTACAGGTGCACCATAGAGAGGATCCTGACCTTCTACAGGTGCACCATATAGAGCATCCTGACCTTCTACAGGTGCACCATAGAGAGTATCCTGACCTTCTGCATCCTGACCTTCTACAGGTGCACCATAGAGAGGATCCTGACCTTCTACAGGTGCACCATAGAGAGGATCCTGACCTTCTACAGTGCACCACAGAGAGTATCCTGACCTTCTACAGGTGCACCATAGAGAGCATCCTGACCTTCTACAGGTGCACCATAGAGAGGATCCTGACCTTCTACAGGTGCACCATAGAGAGGATCCTGACCTTCTACAGGTGCACCATAGAGAGCATCCTGACCTTCTACAGGTGCACCATAGAGAGTATCCTGACCTTCTACAGGTGCACCATAGAGAGCATCCTGACCTTCTACAGGTGCACCATAGAGAGCATCCTGACCTTCTACAGGTGCACCATAGAGAGCATCCTGACCTTCTACAGGTGCACCATAGAGAGCATCCTGACCTTCTACAGGTGCACCATAGAGAGTATCCTGACCTTCTACAGGTGCACCACAGAGAGTATCCTAACCTTCTACAGGTGCACCATAGAGAGTATCCTGACCTTCTACAGGTGCACCATAGAGAGTATCCTGACCTTCTGCAGGTGCACCATAGAGAGTATCCTGACCTTCTGCATCCTGACCTTCTACAGGTGCACCATAGAGAGGATCCTGACCTTCTACAGGTGCACCATAGAGAGTATCCTGACCTTCTACAGGTGCACCATAGAGAGGATCCTGACCTTCTACAGGTGCACCATAGAGAGCATCCTGACCTTCTACAGGTGCACCATAGAGAGCATCCTGACCTTCTACAGGTGCACCATAGAGAGCATCCTGACCTTCTACAGGTGCACCATAGAGAGCATCCTGACCTTCTACAGGTGCACCATAGAGAGGATCCTGACCTTCTACAGGTGCACCATAGAGAGTATCCTGACCTTCTACAGGTGCACCACAGAGAGTATCCTGACCTTCTGCATCCTGACCTTCTACAGGTGCACCATAGAGAGGATCCTGACCTTCTACAGGTGCACCATAGAGAGCATCCTGACCTTCTACAGGTGCACCATAGAGAGTATCCTGACCTTCTACAGGTGCACCATAGAGAGGATCCTGACCTTCTACAGGTGCACCATAGAGAGGATCCTGACCTTCTACAGGTGCACCATAGAGAGCATCCTGACCTTCTACAGGTGCACCATAGAGAGTATCCTGACCTTCTACAGGTGCACCATAGAGAGGATCCTGACCTTCTACAGGTGCACCATAGAGAGCATCCTGACCTTCTACAGGTGCACCATAGAGAGCATCCTCCGATCCTTACCTTCTACAGGTGCACCATAGAGAGCATCCTGACCTTCTACAGGTGCACCATAGAGAGGATCCTGACCTTCTACAGGTGCACCATAGAGAGGATCCTGACCTTCTACAGGTGCACCATAGAGAGGATCCTGACCTTCTACAGGTGCACCATAGAGACATCCTGACCTTCTACAGGTGCACCATAGAGAGCATCCTGACCTTCTACAGGTGCACCATAGAGAGGATCCTGACCTTCTACAGGTGCACCATAGAGAGGATCCTGACCTTCTACAGGTGCACCATATAGAGCATCCTGACCTTCTACAGGTGCACCATAGAGTATCCTGACCTTCTGCATCCTGACCTTCTACAGGTGCACCATAGAGAGGATCCTGACCTTCTACAGGTGCACCACAGAGAGTATCCTGACCTTCTACAGGTGCACCATAGAGAGCATCCTGACCTTCTACAGGTGCACCATAGAGAGGATCCTGACCTTCTACAGGTGCACCATAGAGAGGATCCTGACCTTCTACAGGTGCACCATAGAGAGCATCCTGACCTTCTACAGGTGCACCATAGAGAGTCCTGACCTTCTACAGGTGCACCATAGAGAGCATCCTGACCTTCTACAGGTGCACCATAGAGAGCATCCTGACCTTCTACAGGTGCACCATAGAGAGCATCCTGACCTTCTACAGGTGCACCATAGAGAGCATCCTGACCTTCTACAGGTGCACCATAGAGAGTATCCTGACCTTCTACAGGTGCACCACAGAGAGTATCCTACCTTCTACAGGTGCACCATAGAGAGTATCCTGACCTTCTACAGGTGCACCATAGAGAGTATCCTGACCTTCTGCAGGTGCACCATAGAGAGTATCCTGACCTTCTGCATCCTGACCTTCTACAGGTGCACCATAGAGAGGATCCTGACCTTCTACAGGTGCACCATAGAGAGCATCCTGACCTTCTACAGGTGCACCATAGAGAGCATCCTGACCTTCTACAGGTGCACCATAGAGAGCATCCTGACCTTCTACAGGTGCACCATAGAGAGTATCCTGACCTTCTACAGGTGCACCATAGAGTATCCTACCTTCTACAGGTGCACCATAGAGAGTATCCTGACCTTCTACAGGTGCACCATAGAGGTATCCTGACCTTCTGCAGGTGCACCATAGAGAGTATCCTGACCTTCTGCATCCTGACCTTCTACAGGTGCACCATAGAGAGGATCCTGACCTTCTACAGGTGCACCATAGAGAGCATCCTGACCTTCTACAGGTGCACCATAGAGAGCATCCTGACCTTCTACAGGTGCACCATAGAGAGCATCCTGACCTTCTACAGGTGCACCATAGAGAGCATCCTGACCTTCTACAGGTGCACCATAGAGAGGATCCTGACCTTCTACAGGTGCACCATAGAGAGGATCCTGACCTTCTACAGGTGCACCATAGAGAGTATCCTGACCTTCTACAGGTGCACCACAGAGAGTATCCTGACCTTCTGCATCCTGACCTTCTACAGGTGCACCATAGAGAGGATCCTGACCTTCTACAGGTGCACCATAGAGAGCATCCTGACCTTCTACAGGTGCACCATAGAGAGTATCCTGACCTTCTACAGGTGCACCATAGAGAGGATCCTGACCTTCTACAGGTGCACCATAGAGAGGATCCTGACCTTCTACAGGTGCACCATAGAGAGCATCCTGACCTTCTACAGGTGCACCATAGAGAGTATCCTGACCTTCTACAGGTGCACCATAGAGAGCATCCTCACTGGCAGCATGACGGCCTGGTACGGCAGCTGCACCGACCTCGATCGTAAGGCTTTACAGAGGGTGGTGAAAACTGCACAGCACATCACCAGGACGGAGCTGCCATCCATGGAGGACCTTACTCCCAGCGGCTCAGGAAGAAAGCCCTCAGGATTATCAAAGACCCCCATCACCCCAGCCACAAACTGTTCTTTCTGTTGCCGTCTGGCAGACGTTACCGCAGCATCCTGGCAAGGACAAGAAGATTCGGAGACAGTTTCTTCCCGCGGGCAGTGAGACTGTTAAAAACCTGAACTGCTGAAACAACATCAAACATTCATCTGCTACTCAGTAGTATGTATCTAATATCTAATAAATATATCATTCCAATAACTTGTATATAGACTCGTACTGCACTATTCCACATCATAACTTTATTTTATAATAACTATTATTATTTTTGTATTGCTCATGCTCTTATTGTTATTATGATATTATGTTGCATTGTTGGAGAAGCCTGTGACATAAGATTTTCAACTGCATAATTACTCTGTAGCTATGTTAGATTGACAATAAAGAACCTTGAACCTTGAACTTTGAACCTATCACCAACAGAAAAAGGTTGCTTGGTCTAATTCCCAAAACACTGTAATTCTTGATTGTTTGACTGTTACAATGAGAAGGGGAGGGTTTCAATGTGTCCTGTTATCTTCTGTAACATGTAGAGCAGGGGTACTCAAACTTTTTTATTAAAGGTCCACTTGTGAATTGTATCCAAGGTCACTGGTCCGGAACAATGCCAGTAAAGTCCCCCCCCCCCCCCGGAGCGGAGCAACGAAACTGAAATGAAGAAGCAGTTTGCGCTATGCATGGGGTCCCCTTGAGGGGGTTTCCCGACATGTCGTTGCAGTAAATTAAAGGGTGTTTCATGTTGTCGTTGCTGTGGACCTTCTTAATCTACCTTCTTTGGGGGCCCCTTCTGGTCCAAGCACTTGCCTGCCTTGCCTGTCGGCAAATGGCGCCCCTGTATACACACACACATTCAATACATACATACAGTGTGGTGGCTTGAGCTAGTGGGAGACATGGCACTGTTTGTCTGAAGCCTTGAACCTCGGCAACAAAGCCATTAGAAGCTTTAGAAAGTCAAGGTTAACTTGCGGTCTGCAATGCGTGTCACGCTCGCGCACACAAGTACATGCACGTTCATTCTCACAACGCGTCACACACAAGAAAATATACATTAATTTACATCAGAAGCAGAACGTTTTTATTTTATTATTTTGTATCATTTAAACATTTTTAGAATGGGACACAGGGTTCGAGTTTGAGAAGCCCTGAGTGTGTGTGTGTGTTGTGTGTGTGTGTGTGTGGTGTGTGTACCTCTGCCAGGTCCTCGAAGCAGCTCCCCACCAGGGGGTGAGGGCTGTCCTCGTCCGTCATCTCCACCGAGTCCTCGATGAGACCCAGCAGCTTCACCGTCACCTCGTGAACATCCAGGACCCTGGAGAAGATGCTGTCCACGTCCTACACACACACACACACACACACACACACACACACACCCACACACACACACACACACACCACACACACACACACACACACCACACACCACACACACACACACACACACCAGTCAGCCCCCCTATCTGAGTCTTTGTGAAGCTCTCAGACGGTTTTGGAGTTTTCAATGAATTAGAAATCATCACTAAGAAGTCCGACCATCTTTCAGAGGGATATTGTTGAGAACACGGCGTGCAAAATATACGGGTCGTGCTGCAGCTAGATTTCCCTGTCCTCTGTTAGAAGGTGTCGGCGACAGACGTGCGAGGAAGAAAGGCTTTCTACAGGCTGTTCCAATGTAACTACTTTATTAATTGTCCAGGGTAGTGAATGGTACATGCAATGGTAATTGGATGGGTGTGGTATCTATAAAGATAAACATGTATTATAGAGGGATAATGACCAGTGACATTGTACACAGTAAATCAGGATAAAGAAATGGCACGGTTAGCTGGCCTATGCTGCCCTCTATTGGCCAAAGGCCGCAACAGCATGGCGATAGAAGTGACACGTTACTACATAAAGTAATTAACTATTATAAACAATCACGCATGAACAACATGCAGGGATGCACACAATGAAGTCTCTATAATGACTACAATATAAAGAACACTGCATACATTGGCCCCTGCATCAACTTGGCGTTACATTGTTCATTATGCAGTGAGGGAGCGTGCCTGGTGGCACCTCCTGCTGTCCCATAGTGCAGTGTGAGGAGCGCGCCTGGTGGCACCTCCTGCTGTCCCATAGTGCAGTGTGAGGGAGCGCGCCTGGTGGCACCTCCTGCTGTCCCATAGTGCAGTGTGAGGGAGCGTCCTGGTGGCACCTCCTGCTGTCCCATAGTGCAGTGTGAGGGAGCGCGCCTGGTGGCACCTCCTGCTGTCCCATAGTGCAGTGTGAGGGAGCGCGCCTGGTGGCACCTCCTGCTGTCCCATAGTGCAGTGTGAGGGAGCGCGCCTGGTGGCACCTCCTGCTGTCCCATAGTGCAGTGTGAGGGAGCGCGCCTGGTGGCACCTCCTGCTGTCCCATAGTGCAGTGTGAGGGAGCGCGCCTGGTGGCACCTCCTGCTGTCCCATAGTGCAGTGTGAGGGACGCGCCTGGTGGCACCTCCTGCTGTCCCATAGTGCAGTGTGAGGGAGCGCGCCTGGTGGCACCTCCTGCTGTCCCATAGTGCAGTGTGAGGGAGCGCGCCTGGTGGCACCTCCTGCTGTCCCATAGTGCAGTGTGAGGAGCGCGCCTGGTGGCACCTCCTGCTGTCCCATAGTGCAGTGTGAGGGAGCGCGCCTGGTGGCACCTCCTGCTGTCCCATAGTGCAGTGTGAGGGAGCGCGCCTGGTGGCACCTCCTGCTGTCCCATAGTGCAGTGTGAGGGAGCGCGCCTGGTGGCACCTCCTGCTGTCCCATAGTGCAGTGTGAGGGAGCGCGCCTGGTGGCACCCCTGCTGTCCCATAGTGCAGTGTGAGGGAGCGCGCCTGGTGGCACCTCGTGCTGTCCCATAGTGCAGTGTGAGGGAGCGCGCCTGGTGGCACCTCGTGCTGTCCCATAGTGCAGTGTGAGGGAGCGCGCCTGGTGGCACCTCCTGCTGTCCCATAGTGCAGTGTGAGGGAGCGCGCCTGGTGGCACCTCCTGCTGTCCCATAGTGCAGTGTGAGGGAGCGCGCCTGGTGGCACCTCGTGCTGTCCCATAGTGCAGTGTGAGGGAGCGCGCCTGGTGGCACCTCCTGCTGTCCCATAGTGCAGTGTGAGGGAGCGCGCCTGGTGGCACCTCCTGCTGTCCCATAGTGCAGTGTGAGGGAGCGGCCTGGTGGCACCTCCTGCTGTCCCATAGTGCAGTGTGAGGGAGCGCGCCTGGTGGCACCTCCTGCTGTCCCATAGTGCAGTGTGAGGGACGCGCCTGGTGGCACCTCCTGCTGTCCCATAGTGCAGTGTGAGGGAGCGCGCCTGGTGGCACCTCCTGCTGTCCCATAGTGCAGTGTGAGGGAGCGCCTGGTGGCACCTCCTGCTGTCCCATAGTGCAGTGTGAGGGAGCGCGCCTGGTGGCACCTCCTGCTGTCCCATAGTGCAGTGTGAGGGAGCGTGCCTGGTGGCACCTCCTGCTGTCCCATAGTGCAGTGTGAGGGAGCGCGCCTGGTGGCACCTCCTGCTGTCCCATAGTGCAGTGTGAGGGAGCGCGCCTGGTGGCACCTCCTGCTGTCCCATAGTGCAGTGTGAGGGAGCGCGCCTGGTGGCACCTCCTGCTGTCCCATAGTGCAGTGTGAGGGAGCGCGCCTGGTGGCACCTCCTGCTGTCCCATAGCGCAGTGTGAGGGAGCGCGCCTGGTGGCACCTCCTGCTGTCCCATAGCGCAGTGTGAGGGAGCGCGCCTGGTGGCACCTCCTGCTGTCCCATAGCGCAGTGTGAGGGAGCGCGCCTGGTGGCACCTCCTGCTGTCCCATAGCGCAGTGTGAGGGAGCGCGCCTGGTGGCACCTCCTGCTGTCCCATAGCGCAGTGTGAGGGAGCGTGCCTGGTGGCACCTCCTGCTGTCCCATAGCGCAGTGTGAGGGAGCGTGCCTGGTGGCACCTCCTGCTGTCCCATAGCGCAGTGTGAGGGAGCGCGCCTGGTGGCACCTCCTGCTGTCCCATAGCGCAGTGTGAGGGAGCGCGCCTGGTGGCACCTCCTGCTGTCCCATAGTGCAGTGTGAGGGAGCGCGCCTGGTGGCACCTCCTGCTGTCCCATAGCGCAGTGTGAGGGAGCGCGCCTGGTGGCACCTCCTGCTGTCCCATAGCGCAGTGTGAGGGAGCGCGCCTGGTGGCACCTCCTGCTGTCCCATAGCGCAGTGTGAGGGAGCGCGCCTGGTGGCACCTCCTGCTGTCCCATAGCGCAGTGTGAGGGAGCGCGCCTGGTGGCACCTCCTGCTGTCCCATAGCGCAGTGTGAGGGAGCGCGCCTGGTGGCACCTCCTGCTGTCCCATAGCGCAGTGTGAGGGAGCGCGCCTGGTGGCACCTCCTGCTGTCCCATAGCGCAGTGTGAGGGAGCGCGCCTGGTGGCACCTCCTGCTGTCCCATAGTGCAGTGTGAGGGAGCGCGCCTGGTGGCACCTCCTGCTGTCCCATAGTGCAGTGTGAGGGAGCGCCTGCTGGCACCTCCTGCTGTCCCATAGTGCAGTGTGAGGGAGCGTGCCTGGTGGCACCTCCTGCTGTCCCATAGTGCAGTGTGAGGGAGCGCGCCTGCTGGCACCTCCTGCTGTCCCATAGTGCAGTGTGAGGGAGCGTGCCTGGTGGCACCTCCTGCTGTCCCATAGTGCAGTGTGAGGGAGCGTGCCTGCTGGCACCTCCTGCTGTCCCATAGTGCAGTGTGAGGGAGCGTGCCTGGTGGCACCTCCTGCTGTCCCATAGTGCAGTGTGAGGAGCGTGCCTGGTGGCACCTCCTGCTGTCCCATAGTGCAGTGTGAGGGAGCGTGCCTGGTGGCACCTCCTGCTGTCCCATAGTGCAGTGTGAGGAGCGCGCCTGGTGGCACCTCCTGCTGTCCCATAGTGCAGTGTGAGGGAGCGCGCCTGCTGGCACCTCCTGCTGTCCATAGTGCAGTGTGAGGGAGCGTGCCTGCTGGCACCTCCTGCTGTCCCATAGCGCAGTGTGAGGGAGCGCGCCTGGTGGCACCTCCTGCTGTCCCATAGCGCAGTGTGAGGGAGCGCGCCTGGTGGCACCTCCTGCTGTCCCATAGCGCAGTGTGAGGGAGCGCGCCTGGTGGCACCTCCTGCTGTCCCATAGCGCAGTGTGAGAGAGCGCGCCTGGTGGCACCTCCTGCTGTCCCATAGTGCAGTGTGAGGGAGCGCGCCTGGTGGCACCTCCTGCTGTCCCATAGTGCAGTGTGAGGGAGCGCGCCTGGTGGCACCTCCTGCTGTCCCATAGTGCAGTGTGAGGGAGCGCGCCTGGTGGCACCTCCTGCTGTCCCATAGTGCAGTGTGAGGGAGCGCGCCTGGTGGCACCTCCTGCTGTCCCATAGTGCAGTGTGAGGGAGCGCGCCTGGTGGCACCTCCTGCTGTCCCATAGTGCAGTGTGAGGGAGCGCGCCTGGTGGCACCTCCTGCTGTCCCATAGCGCAGTGTGAGGGAGCGCGCCTGGTGGCACCTCCTGCTGTCCCATAGCGCAGTGTGAGGGAGCGCGCCTGGTGGCACCTCCTGCTGTCCCATAGCGCAGTGTGAGGGAGCGCGCCTGGTGGCACCTCCTGCTGTCCCATAGCGTGTGAGGGAGCGCGCCTGGTGGCACCTCCTGCTGTCCCATAGTGCAGTGTGAGGGAGCGCGCCTGGTGGCACCTCCTGCTGTCCCATAGTGCAGTGTGAGGGAGCGCGCCTGGTGGCACCTCCTGCTGTCCCATAGTGCAGTGTGAGGGAGCGCGCCTGGTGGCACCTCCTGCTGTCCCATAGTGCAGTGTGAGGGAGCGCGCCTGGTGGCACCTCCTGCTGTCCCATAGTGCAGTGTGAGGGAGCGCGCCTGGTGGCACCTCCTGCTGTCCCATAGTGCAGTGTGAGGGAGCGCGCCTGGTGGCACCTCCTGCTGTCCCATAGTGCAGTGTGAGGGAGCGCGCCTGGTGGCACCTCCTGCTGTCCCATAGTGCAGTGTGAGGGAGCGCGCCTGGTGGCACCTCCTGCTGTCCCATAGTGCAGTGTGAGGGAGCGCGCCTGGTGGCACCTCCTGCTGTCCCATAGTGCAGTGTGAGGGAGCGCGCCTGGTGGCACCTCGTGCTGTCCCATAGTGCAGTGTGAGGGAGCGCGCCTGGTGGCACCTCGTGCTGTCCCATAGTGCAGTGTGAGGGAGCGCGCCTGGTGGCACCTCTGCTGTCCCATAGTGCAGTGTGAGGGAGCGCCTGGTGGCACCTCCTGCTGTCCCATAGTGCAGTGTGAGGGAGCGTGCCTGGTGGCACCTCGTGCTGTCCCATAGTGCAGTGTGAGGGAGCGTGCCTGGTGGCACCTCCTGCTGTCCCATAGTGCAGTGTGAGGGAGCGCGCCTGGTGGCACCTCCTGCTGTCCCATAGTGCAGTGTGAGGGAGCGCGCCTGGTGGCACCTCCTGCTGTCCCATAGTGCAGTGTGAGGGAGCGTGCCTGGTGGCACTCCTGCTGTCCCATAGTGCAGTGTGAGGGAGCGCCTGGTGGCACCTCCTGCTGTCCCATAGTGCAGTGTGAGGGAGCGCGCCTGGTGGCACCTCCTGCTGTCCCATAGTGCAGTGTGAGGGAGCGCGCCTGGTGGCACCTCCTGCTGTCCCATAGTGCAGTGTGAGGGAGCGCGCCTGGTGGCACCTCCTGCTGTCCCATAGTGCAGTGTGAGGGAGCGCGCCTGGTGGCACCTCCTGCTGTCCCATAGTGCAGTGTGAGGGAGCGTGCCTGGTGGCACCTCCTGCTGTCCCATAGTGCAGTGTGAGGGAGCGCGCCTGGTGGCACCTCCTGCTGTCCCATAGTGCAGTGTGAGGGAGCGCGCCTGGTGGCACCTCCTGCTGTCCCATAGTGCAGTGTGAGGGAGCGCGCCTGGTGGCACCTCCTGCTGTCCCATAGTGCAGTGTGAGGGAGCGCGCCTGGTGGCACCTCCTGCTGTCCCATAGTGCAGTGTGAGGGAGCGCGCCTGGTGGCACCTCCTGCTGTCCCATAGTGCAGTGTGAGGGAGCGCGCCTGCTGGCACCTCCTGCTGTCCCATAGTGCAGTGTGAGGGAGCGTGCCTGGTGGCACCTCCTGCTGTCCCATAGTGCAGTGTGAGGGAGCGCGCCTGCTGGCACCTCCTGCTGTCCCATAGTGCAGTGTGAGGGAGCGTGCCTGGTGGCACCTCCTGCTGTCCCATAGTGCAGTGTGAGGGAGCGTGCTGCTGGCACCTCCTGCTGTCCCATAGTGCAGTGTGAGGGAGCGTGCCTGCTGGCACCTCCTGCTGTCCCATAGTGCAGTGTGAGGGAGCGTGCCTGCTGGCACCTCCTGCTGTCCATAGTGCAGTGTGAGGGAGCGTGCCTGGTGGCACCTCCTGCTGTCCCATAGTGCAGTGTGAGGGAGCGCGCCTGGTGGCACCTCGTGCTGTCCCATAGTGCAGTGTGAGGGAGCGCGCCTGGTGGCACCTCGTGCTGTCCCATAGTGCAGTGTGAGGGAGCGCGCCTGGTGGCACCTCCTGCTGTCCCATAGTGCAGTGTGAGGGAGCGTGCCTGGTGGCACCTCCTGCTGTCCCATAGTGCAGTGTGAGGGAGCGTGCTGGTGGCACCTCGCTGTCCCATAGTGCAGTGTGAGGGAGCGCGCCTGGTGGCACCTCCTGCTGTCCCATAGTGCAGTGTGAGGGAGCGCGCCTGGTGGCACCTCCTGCTGTCCCATAGTGCAGTGTGAGGGAGCGCGCCTGGTGGCACTCCTGCTGTCCCATAGTGCAGTGTGAGGGAGCGCGCCTGGTGGCACCTCCTGCTGTCCCATAGTGCAGTGTGAGGGAGCGCGCCTGGTGGCACCTCCTCTGTCCCATAGTGCAGTGTGAGGGAGCGCGCCTGGTGGCACCTCCTGCTGTCCCATAGCGCAGTGTGAGGGAGCGCGCCTGGTGGCACCTCCTGCTGTCCCATAGCGCAGTGTGAGGGAGCGCGCCTGGTGGCACCTCCTGCTGTCCCATAGCGCAGTGTGAGGGAGCGCGCCTGGTGGCACCTCCTGCTGTCCCATAGTGCAGTGTGAGGGAGCGCGCCTGGTGGCACCTCCTGCTGTCCCATAGTGCAGTGTGAGGGAGCGCGCCTGGTGGCACCTCCTGCTGTCCCATAGTGCAGTGTGAGGGAGCGCGCCTGGTGGCACCTCCTGCTGTCCCATAGTGCAGTGTGAGGGAGCGCGCCTGGTGGCACCTCCTGCTGTCCATAGTGCAGTGTGAGGGAGCGTGCCTGGTGGCACCTCCTGCTGTCCCATAGTGCAGTGTGAGGGAGCGCGCCTGGTGGCACCTCCTGCTGTCCCATAGTGCAGTGTGAGGGAGCGCGCCTGGTGGCACCTCCTGCTGTCCCATAGTGCAGTGTAGGGAGCGCGCCTGGTGGCACCTCCTGCTGTCCCATAGTGCAGTGTGAGGGAGCGCGCCTGGTGGCACCTCCTGCTGTCCCATAGTGCAGTGTGAGGGAGCGCGCCTGGTGGCACCTCCTGCTGTCCCATAGTGCAGTGTGAGGGAGCGCGCCTGGTGGCACCTCCTGCTGTCCCATAGCGCAGTGTGAGGGAGCGCGCCTGGTGGCACCTCCTGCTGTCCCATAGCGCAGTGTGAGGGAGCGCGCCTGGTGGCACCTCCTGCTGTCCCATAGCGCAGTGTGAGGGAGCGCGCCTGGTGGCACCTCCTGCTGTCCCATAGCGCAGTGTGAGGGAGCGCGCCTGGTGGCACCTCCTGCTGTCCCATAGTGCAGTGTGAGGGAGCGCGCCTGGTGGCACCTCCTGCTGTCCCATAGTGCAGTGTGAGGGAGCGCGCCTGGTGGCACCTCCTGCTGTCCCATAGTGCAGTGTGAGGGAGCGCGCCTGGTGGCACCTCCTGCTGTCCCATAGTGCAGTGTGAGGGAGCGTGCCTGGTGGCACCTCCTGCTGTCCCATAGTGCAGTGTGAGGGAGCGTGCCTGCTGGCACCTCCTGCTGTCCCATAGTGCAGTGTGAGGGAGCGTGCCTGGTGGCACCTCCTGCTGTCCCATAGTGCAGTGTGGGGAGCGTGCCTGCTGGCACCTCCTGCTGTCCCATAGTGCAGTGTGAGGGAGCGTGCCTGGTGGCACCTCCTGCTGTCCCATAGTGCAGTGTGAGGGAGCGTGCCTGCTGGCACCTCCTGCTGTCCATAGTGCAGTGTGAGGGAGCGTGCCTGGTGGCACCTCCTGCTGTCCCATAGTGCAGTGTGAGGAGAGCGCGCCTGGTGGCACCTCCTGCTGTCCCATAGTGCAGTGTGAGGGAGCGTGCCTGCTGGCACTCCTGCTGTCCCATAGTGCAGTGTGAGGGAGCGTGCCTGGTGGCACCTCCTGCTGTCCCATAGTGCAGTGTGAGGGAGCGTGCCTGCTGGCACCTCCTGCTGTCCCATAGTGCAGTGTGAGGGAGCGTGCCTGGTGGCACCTCCTGCTGTCCCATAGTGCAGTGTGAGGGAGCGTGCCTGCTGGCACCTCCTGCTGTCCCATAGTGCAGTGTGAGGGAGCGTGCCTGGTGGCACCTCCTGCTGTCCCATAGTGCAGTGTGAGGGAGCGTGCCTGCTGGCACCTCCTGCTGTCCCATAGTGCAGTGTGAGGGAGCGTGCCTGGTGGCACCTCCTGCTGTCCCATAGTGCAGTGTGAGGGAGCGCGCCTGGTGGCACCTCCTGCTGTCCCATAGTGCAGTGTGAGGGAGCGTGCCTGCTGGCACCTCCTGCTGTCCCATAGTGCAGTGTGAGGGAGCGTGCCTGCTGGCACCTCCTGCTGTCCCATAGTGCAGTGTGAGGGAGCGTGCCTGCTGGCACCTCCTGCTGTCCCATAGTGCAGTGTGAGGGAGCGTGCCTGCTGGCACCTCCTGCTGTCCCATAGTGCAGTGTGAGGGAGCGTGCCTGCTGGCACCTCCTGCTGTCCCATAGTCAGCATGGCAAAGTTAGCGGCTATTGCTAACTGCCTTCTATTGCAGAGTTAGCTCTGTATGAACATTAACCCAAAATAACAGAACTAGGCAAGAATATATGAACTTTTACTTTTAGACACGCAAAGTTACAACACTCTCAATTGTCCGATGCTACTAGTGTCCGTGCGATCCTGCTACATCAACAAGTGCACGTTAGTACTGCTCCTCCTGCCCGACTGACTGCTCCTCCTGCCCGACTGACTGCTCCTCCTGCCCGACTGACTGCTCCTCCTGCCCGACTGACTGCTCCTCTTGCCCGACTGACTGCTCCTCTTGCCCGACTGACTGCTCCTCCTGCCCGACTGACTGCTCCTCTTGCCCGACTGACTGCTCCTCCTGCCCGACTGACTGCTCCTCCTGCCCGACTGACTGCTCCTCCTGCCCGACTGACTGCTCCTCTTGCCCGACTGACAGCTCCCCCTGCCCGACTGACTGCTCCTCCTGCCCGACTGACTGCTCCTCTTGCCCGACTGACAGCTCCTCCTGCCCGACTGACTGCTCCTCTTGCCCGACTGACTGCTCCTCCTGCCCGACTGACAGCTCCTCCTGCCCGACTGACTGCTCCTCTTGCCCGACTGACAGCTCCTCCTGCCCGACTGACAGCTCCTCCTGCCCGACTGACTGCTCCTCCTGCCCGACTGACAGCTCCTCCTGCCCGACTGACTGCTCCTTCTGCCCGACTGACTGCTCCTCCTGCCCGACTGACTGCTCCTCCTGCCCGACTGACTGCTCCTCCTGCCCGACTGACTGCTCCTCCTGCCCGACTGACTGCTCCTTCTGCCCGACAGCTCCTCCTGCCCGACTGACTGCTCCTCCTGCCCGACTGACAGCTCCTCCTGCCCGACTGACTGCTCCTCCTGCCCGACTGACTGCTCCTCCTGCCCGACAGCTCCTCCTGCCCGACTGACAGCTCCTCCTGCCCGACTGACTGCTCCTCCTGCCCGACTGACTGCTCCTCCTGCCCGACTGACTGCTCCTCCTGCCCGACTGACTGCTCCCGGCCCGCGCGGCGTTCAACACGCACATCTTCGTCAGCTGAGACGCACTACACCTTCGGCCAGCCCGGAGCGAAAACTTTGCATGGCTTTGCTAAATGCTAGGTCGATAGCAAACAAAACGTTCCTGCTAAACGACTTCTTCACCTCTCGTGAACTGGATTTGATGTTCCTGACGGAGACCTGGGTCCACGCTGGCGAGTATACACCGTTCTCTGTGATCTGCTCCTAGCCGCCGACTCAGGTAGCCCAGCTGTCTTGGTGCTGTTAGACCTGACAGCTGCCTTTGACACTGTGGACCATAGCATCCTGCTGTCACGGCTTGAACAGTCCGCTGGCATCACAGGCTCTGCCCTTGCATGGTTCAGGTCCTACCTGACAGACCGTAGCTTCTCGTACAGCTAGGTGCCTTCTCCTCTGCCAAAGCCCCTCTTACCTGTGGGGTTCCCCAAGGCTCGATCTGGGCCCCATCCTTTTTCTACTGTACATACTGCCCCTAGGTTCAATACTCACAAAACATAACATTCCCTTCCACTGCTACGCCGACGATGTACAGATATATCTGCCTCTCAAAGCAAATGTCACCACTCACTACAGCAGCTGATGGACTGCTTAGCAGAGATAAAATCCTGGCTGAGCAAAAACTTCCTCAACCTCAACGAGAGCAAGACCGAGGTCATCTTTTTTGGACCCAACCTCCAGCCTCTCCGGTTGATATTCTGGGCTCTATCAAAAAAAACATCCTCCCCTCGGTCATGAACCTTGGAGTGACCTTCACCAGCACTTTTAAATTCGACAAGCAGGTCAGCACCGTAGTAAAATCCTGCTTTTTTTAAATAAGACTATTGGCCAAAACCAAGTCGTATTTATCTTTTAAAGACTTAGAAAGGGTTATTAACGCCTTTGTAACCTCGAGACTGGACTATTGTAACGCTCTGTATGTGGGTATGGACCAGGCCTCAATCAAACGCTTACAGCTAGTCCAAAACGCTGCTGCACGTTTGCTGACTGGCCACAAAAAGCGTGACCACATCACCCCTATTCTGGCCTCACTGCACTGGCTTCCAGTTCGGTTCAGAATTGATTTTAAAATCCTTTTATTTGTTTTTAAAGCACTAAATGGGCTGGCTCCGGCCTATATAGCTGAACTCTCCAGCGCTACACCCCAGCCAGAGCTTTAAGGTCTGCTGACCAGCTGCTGCTGGTAGTGCCCAAGACCAGGCTCAAAACCAGAGGGCACCGAGCCTTCTCAGCAGCTGGCCCTAGGCTCTGGAACACTCTGCCCCTCCATGTGAGGTCGGCCCAGACCCTAGGGGTTTTAAATCTACTCTAAAGACACACTTCTTCTCTCTGGCCTGTGAATGTAGTAATGTGTTTTTATTACATGTACAGCACTTTGGCTCGACAAAATCGCTTTTAAATGTGCTTTATAAATAAAACTTGATTTGATTGTATATATATATATATATACTATGTGTATTAGTACCTGTTGAGAGTAGAGTGTGTCCCTGCAGGTGAACGGCTCTCTGAACACTTTGATCAGGAGGTTCAGAGTCCTCTCAAAGGTCCGGGCCGTCGGACAGGAAGCTCCTCACCAGGTCGTAGTAACTCTGCTCCTCATTGGCTGATGGCTCTCTCCATCAGAGGAAACACACTGACGTCCTCTTCGTCCTGGTGGAACATGTCCATCAGGACCTACACACACACACACACACACACACACACAACACACACACACACACACACCACACCACACAACACCCACACAGAGACAACACACACAGTGTTCAGATCAGACGCAACAATAAAAATAACTGAACACTGTGTCTCTGTGTGTGTGTGTGTGTGTGTGTGTGTGTGTGTGTGTGTGTGTTGTGTGTGTGTGTGTGTGTGTGTGTGGTGTGGGTGTCTGTGTGTGTGTGTGTGTGTGTGTGTGTGTGTGTGTGTGTACCTTGTCTGCACACATGGCCACAGTGATGTCCTGGCAGATCTCGTAGTGCCGGATGTTCCTCACGTAGTTCCCTGCCAGCTTCAGGATGTCAGCGGAGATGTACTCCAGCACGGCCACCAGGTACACCGACACCTGGTGGTCCACCTTGTAGCCCAGCACCTCCTGCAAGGCATCATGGGAAGCTCAGACACTGCAGGGCTTTTATTGTGAAAACACTGTCAGCAAGCAGCACTACAGGAGGAGACTGAGGGCTTTTATTGTGAAAAACACTGTCAGCAAGCAGCACTACAGGAGGAGACTGAGGGCTTTTATTGTGAAAAACACTGTCAGCAAGCAGCACTACAGGGAGGAGACTGAGGGCTTTTATTGTGAAAAACACTGTCAGCAAGCAGCACTACAGGGAGGAGACTGAGGGCTTTTATTGTGAAGGAACCAACCCTCAGCAGGGGGTGGATCTTCTCCACCGGAAGAGCCAGAGGGTTCCTCCTCTTCCTCTTCTCAATGGCAGCCTGAGCATCAGCGATCGCCCACTTATCGATCGGGTGAGGGAAGCTCTTCTGAACACGCTCCTGGACACACACACACACACACACACACACACACACACACACACACACACACACACACACACACACACACACACACACACACACACACACACACACACACACACACACACACACACACACACACACACACAGTTTATCAAGAGCAGGTTAAACACACACTGGGTTAGTTTCTGAGGGAGTCTAAGGCTGATGATCCCAGGATAGGGTTTGTGTGTGTACGTGCGTACGTGCGTGCGTGCGTGTGCGTGTGTGTGTGGTGTGTGTGTGTGCGTGTGTGTTTGTGTGTGTGCGTGCGTGTGTGTGTGTGTGTCAGACTGTGTACCGGGACAAGGATGTGGATAACTCGGAGACCATGAGCCCTGCTGAGATGAGGTCAGCTGTGGAGGAAGCAGGTACACAAGGCTTCTCAATCCTCATATAGAGTGGCGAAGTCCCTCCCCTTCAGGTGGACCTCCATGGGACCTTATTTCGGAAAAGTTATGCATTGAAGTCAATGGAGAGAGAAAGATTATCTTTCTCTCCCGTTTGAATTGAGCCATGAATTACACATATGATGTTTGTCAATTTAAAAGATAATTTTGCAAGTAAAAAAAAAAAAAATGTGTGGTAAAACTGTGAAGTAACACATTTGTTTGTGTGAAACGCTCAATGAACTACATCTCTGGTCAACAACACACGTCACCAAGATGGCCGTCACTACTGTCTTGTCAACAAACGACTGGCTACCCTCACTATCACCACAATGAAACACGTCCTGAAGAAAGTCATGCAAAGCTGCCTGCATGCCTTCCTTTGATTCTCTCTGAACTGCCTGGTCGTTTTAATGTTTAATGTCAACCATTTGTGCAGATAGCATGAAGTAGAGAAGATCGCTAGCGTTAGCGTTAGCATTTCTCCCCCGGGCTTAAATGGTGTATTATAGAATGATCACACCGGTGACAGTACTCTTCAAAGGGTTCACGAAATATGACTACTACTCTTACTGTTTAACATTTTGGGTTACTTCATGTTACTTCATGTTAAGGCTAATAAAAATGACAAGGCTGTAATGCTAACTAACGTGCTAGCTACTAGCTAGCTTGATCAAGCCACTCCTGGTCCTTTCATCAGACGGGAAGCAAAAGAACGAGCAAGACCCATTGCTGGTATGATAACAACCTGGTACTAAGCACACAGGCATCTTGTTAAAGTTATCTGATCTTAGCCAGCGCCATATAGATAGATTATATCTATATGGCGCTGATCTTAGCTATCTCTTAGTGGAGGAAAACATTGTGACATCACTTACGCGACTCTGGGATTTGTAGTCTTTCTAGTTGCGTATTTTTCATAGTCTTATATTTCAACAGTTTTACGACAAACTGTGACTTTTTTGACATGGAAATTATTTTTAAGATTGACAAACATCATATGTGTAATTCATGGCTCAATTCAAACAGGATCCAAAGATACGTTTTCTCTCTCCATTGACTTCAATGCATTATTTTTCCGAAATAAGGTCCCATGGGGCGGAAGTAGATGGGCGTGACTTCGCCACTCTATTCCCCTCCTCGACTCCTATCCTTGTGTCTTAGTCCCGCCCACAGGAGATGCGAGCGGAGGAGTCGAGGAGGGAAACCGAGGAGAGAGGAGTCGAGGAGAGAGGAGTCGAGGAGAGAGGAGTCGAGGAGAGAGGAGTCGAGGAGGCCGACAAACTGCACCTCAGACAGCATTCCCTCTCGCCTTCTCAGAGATGTTTTTGCAGTTGGAGCAAGTATTTTATTACTTTTAAACACCTCTCTTAGCTCAGGATGTCCCAGCTGCCTTCAAACATGCCGTGGTTAAGCCACTACTTAAAAAGAAAAATCTCGCTCCCTCCATTCTCGCAAATTTTAGGCCCATCTCCCAGCTACCTTTTTATCAAAAGCCCTGGAGCGAGTAGTCTACGCCCAGCTGCAGTCTTTTTTAACCATCCATGGAATCCATGAAAAGTTTCAGTCTGGCTTCAAACCCATGCACAGCACTGAAACAGCCCTTTGAAGAGTTTTTAATGATCTGCTCCTAGCCGCCGACTCAGGCAGCCCAGCTGTCCTGGTGCTGTTAGACCTGACAGCTGCCTTTGACACTGTGGACCATAGCATCCTGCTGTCACGGCTTGAACAGTCCGCTGGCATCACAGGCTCTGCCCTTGCATGGTTCAGGTCCTACCTGACAGACCGTAGCTTCTCAGTGCAGCTAGGTGCCTTCTCCTCTGCAAAGCCCCTCTTACCTGTGGGGTTCCCCAAGGCTCGATTCTGGCCCCATCCTTTTTTTACTGTACATACTGCCCCTAGGTTCAATTCTCACAAAACAAACATTCCCTTCCACTGCTACGCCGACGATGTACAGATCTATCTGCCTCTCAAAGCAAATGTCACACACTCACTACAGCAGCTGATGGACTGCTTAGCAGAGATAAAATCCTGGCTGAGCAAAAACTTCCTCAACTCAACGAGAGCAAGACCGAGGTCATCTTTTTTGGACCCCAACTCCAGCCTCTCCGGTTGATATTCTGGGCTCTCTCAATGAAAACATCCTCCCTCGGTCATGAACCTTGGAGTGACCTTCACCAGCACTTTTAAATTCGATAAACAGGTCAGCAGCGTAGTAAAATCCTGCTTTTTAAAATAAGACTATTGGCTAAAACTAGGGATGCTCCGATCGATCGTCACCGATACTCACTCTCTACGATCGATCGGTGCTCTCTAAACATGCCGATCGCGAGGGCCGATCTCATGACGTAAAATACATGACACTTTTCTCTGTGCGCGGCAAAACAAGCTCGCCAACATGGCTTCACCGGTCTGGCATTATTTTAAGGTGTCCGAAAAAGACAGTAAAAATAGCGGTATGCACGTGTGTGAAGCAGAAACCCTGCAGCTCCACCGCTGTGACGGACCGCTGAGCGAAAACACACCTAACACACTTAGCTATTTGATCTACCTCTGGAACAAGCTAAACTAGTTATACATATATTTATTCTTCACTGTCGGCCTCACACATTACTGGATCAGTGAGCTGCAGGAGATACTGACGGGCTGTCAGGAGAGAGAGAGAGGGGGAGAGAGAGAGGGGAGAGAGAGAGAGAGAGAGAGAGAGAGGAGAGAGAGAGAGAGAGAGAGAGAGAGAGAGGTGGAGAGAGAGGGAGAGAGAGAGAGAGAGAGAGAGAGAGAGAGAGAGAGAGAGAGGGAGAGAGGGAGAGAGAGCGCTTCCCGTGTTATTCTCCAAAGTGAATGTAAACTTGAATAATGTACATAATGTGAATGTAATAATGAAGCTGATTGTTTGAGGAAGCTCCAGAGAATGAGCATTAACTGAGTTTTAAACATCACTTTAAATGGAAGATTAAAGTGATGTTTAAATCTTCCATTAGGCCCCGCCCACTCGATCGGATCGGCGATTGGTATCGGCCAATACTGATTCCGGCCCCAAAATTGGCGATCGGAGCATCCCTAGTTAAAACCAAATCGTATTTATCTTTTAAAGACTTAGAAAGGGTTATTAACGCCTTTGTAACCTCGAGACTGGACTACTGCAACGCTCTGTATGTGGGTATGGACCAGGCCTCAATCAAACGCTTACAGCTAGTCCAAAACGCTGCTGCACGTTTTGCTGACTGGCCACAAAAAGCGTGACCACATCACCCCTATTCTGGCCTCACTACACTGGCTTCCAGTTCGGTTCAGAATTGATTTTAAAATCCTTTTATTTGTTTTCAAAGCCCTAAATGGGCTGGCTCCGGCCTATATAGCTGAACTCCTCCAGCGCTACACCCCAGCCAGAGCTTTAAGGTCTGCTGACCAGCTGTTGCTGGTAGTGCCCAAGACCAGGCTCAAAACCAGAGGGCACCGAGCCTTCACAGCAGCTGGCCCTAGGCTCTGGAACACTCTGCCCCTCCATGTGAGGTCGGCCCAGACCCTAGGGGGTTTTAAATCATCACTAAAAACACACTTCTTCTCTCTGGCCTTCTAGTCAGAGCGGAGCACTCTCGGCCTTCTAGTCAGAGCGGAGCACGACTCCTGACTTTTCCTTGTGTTTTTTTTTATTTTATATATATCTGTCATCAGAGATGGGGTCGTACTAAAAAAAGTATATATTACATATTACATATTACTTTAAAAAAAAGTAATATATTACACTACTTCGTTACTCTCTCCATAAAGTAACTCGTTACTTTACTCGTTACTTAACTCTCAGGGCCGGCCCGCCCCTCCCTACAGGCAGATCACGCAGACTGCTAAAGTTTCAAATGTTCTCTTTAGTTCAGTTTCCATTGTCGCATAAGACTGATCCAGATAGCTCTGACTATGGCTGTCCTCTGTCTCCTGATATCTGTATTCAGTATATCTTTGAACGATGCGATGGTGATTCCACTGTGCAAATGGGCAACATTACCTCTACTATGAAGATGCTCCAAGCCTGTCCATCTCTGCTTCGGCGGCGGCGCACTCACAACATCCTCACTCTGGGTTCGGGGGTCCTTAGCTATTAGCTTCACCTTAGCATGTGTTCTTTGCAGGTGTTTGTTGAGGTTTGACGTGGTGTTTACAGCAGGGATAACAGCTTCTGGCCTGGACACAGTTTGCACCTCACCGTCACATTCCTGTCTATTCTTCGGACCAACTCAAAATAATGGGCATACCTCCACCTCTCGAAAGTTATCGCTGACTCTGCCATGTTTATGCAGCACTGCACGTGGAGATGTGGACGCGCAAGTCGTGCAGATTACGTACATAGAAACCTGCGGCGGAAACCCCTCTTGTCTGTCAGTGTGATTATGACTGATTTTATAAAAGTAACGAAGTAACGCGTGTCGGGGCAATGTTAGTAACTGTAGTGTGATTACTGAATTATAAAAGTAACGCGTTACACTACTCCGTTACCGACAAAAGTAATATTATTATTATATACTTTGCGTTACACCCAACTCTCTGTTGTAATGTATTGTCTTTTATTGTGATTGTAGTAATGTGTTTTTATTACATGTACAGCACTTTGGCTCGACCAAAAATCGCTTTTAAATGTGCTTTATAAATAAAACTTGATTTGATTTGATTATGTGAAGCACTAAATGGTTTTAGAAATATGGACTCTTTGTTTGTAGATATCTACTAAACTAAAGCAAATAAAGAGAGTAATGTAGGCCTGTTATACTTAAGCAATAGCTCACGACAGGCCGTGGTATATGCTCATTATATCACAGCTGAGGGGCGTGGTTCAACCCCCTTAGCTGTGATATAATGAGCATATATCACGGCCTGAAGTGAGCTATTGCTTTTATAAAACAGTTACCAAGTGTGGCAATATGAAAGAAGAATACACACTCTAATTTAAATAGTTTTTATTAGTAAATAATGATGTTCAAAATAAAATAGTCCCTCCGTTGCCTTCTGCACGAAACATAGTGCGAGGTGGTTGCTATGCAACAACACTAACAGCTAGCGAACATATTAGACGGAGAGCGTTGATCCATTATTTTAAAACCTGTCCAGCATCAGCAGCATGGCTCACGTGGTTACTTGTATAGGCTGAGGTTGTTCTAGGCTGTTCTTGGCGTGGAGAGAATATTGCTCCACTTCCTCCGGTCCCTGAGATTGGGCTTCCAGTAGCTCTGGAGAGAGCTTTCTCACCTGGCCACTAACGGTCATCATTCTCTGCTTTGGTTCAAGACCCGCATCAGAAAGCTTTTGAATGGTGGAACCTTTCCAGTTGGTCTACCTGCTCTTCACGTAGCTCTACATGTCGTCCTGTAGGTGCTTTCTGGAGATAGGCACTGCTCAATCCACTCCTCCATAGTGAGACCCCCCCCCCCTCAATCCACTCCTCCATAGTGAGACCCCCCCCCCTCAATCCACTCCTCCATAGTGAGACCCCCCCCCTCAATCCACTCCTCCAGAGTGAGACCCCCCCCCCTCAATCCACTCCTCCATAGTGAGACCCCCCCCCCTCAATCCACTCCTCCATAGTGAGACCCCCTCCCCCCCCCCTCAATACTCCTCCATAGTGAGACCCCCCCCCTCAATCCACTCCTCCAGAGTGAGACCCCCCCCCTCAATCCACTCCTCCATAGTGAGCCCCCCCCCTCAATCCACTCCTCCAGAGTGAGCCCCCCCCCTCAATCCACTCCTCCATAGTGAGACCCCCCCCCTCAATCCACTCCTCCATAGTGAGACCCCCCCCCCTCAATCCACTCCTCCAGAGTGAGACCCCCCCCTCAATCCACTCCTCCAGAGTGAGACCCCCCCCTCAATCCACTCCTCCATAGTGAGACCCCCCCCCCTCAATCCACTCCTCCAGAGTGAGACCCCCCCCCTCAATCCACTCCTCCATAGTGAGACCCCCCCGGAGGTCCAAGTTAACCTTACATGTTTCCATCTTAAGCTTTGGAAGTTTGTTTCGTAACGGAAGAAATGTAAATATATTTATAAAACGGACAAGTCAAATCAAGCAATCTGATTGGCCGATAGCGTTTTTGCGGACCTTTTTGATACAGATTTGAAAACATCGCTGCTTGCTTTAAAAGTAGCACACTTCATGATGTCAGACCTTGGGAAGTATCTAGATACCCTGCCCTCATGCCAAAGGAACTGCACACTGATATGTGTCGCCGTCTGATGTCTGTGTCTGGACCGCTGCGTGAAAAGGAGGGTTTCTGCCCCGTTACTTCTCCGCTGCTTTCTTGTTCCAGTTTGAAAAGCATGCAGTTTGCTTTTCAGCCCAACTGTATACTGTTAAATCGACCGGACTTCTTTAATGATAAACCTGTGAGTTGGATTTAGAAAAGTCAGAATCAATATGGATGTTTTTTATTTTAAAGTAAATTCAGATTTTACATAGTAAAAAACTGTAAATTATAGTGTCCGTCCAAAAATTATTTTTTACAGATAGTGGAAACTACCCTTGGATGATGGGTTAGTAGACTAAAAGCTTTAGGAATCCAAAGTACAACATATAATAAGTACCCTGTATCAAGATTGATGCAAAACAAGTGACCTTTGACCTTTTTAGAGAGGTTTAGCCAAAACCACCACCTCTGAGGTGATTTGGGTGAAAATGTTTTTTTTTTCCATATCTCTGGAACCATTGGTCGATTTTGATGGTTGACACCTCTTTCTGACCGTTAGAGCCAATAGAATCGAAGGGGGAGTCCCCCACACACACTCATTGTGAAGAGAAGAGGTGGGGGCTGCGCGCATGCAGTTTGCATCAGAGTGAACCTATCTCTAGCTCTGACATCTGGAAACGGAAAAGCAGTTTTAATGCTTATGGATGATCAGAAATCATTTCAAAGGGACACAGACACATTAGATTAACCTATGGATTAACTTCAGCAGCGTTTTTATGGTTTTAATGCCATTGAAGACCACTTTGGAGAGATGACAGAGCCAAGGTAAAAATGTTAGCATTTTAGCTACCTAGCGTCACCTGTTTGATGTCCGTTTTTGTTTATAACGTCGCCATTTCGTATAATTCAGTGGTAATGAGGGTACCCATCGATTCTGTGTCACCTCACGATGTGAAACGATGTCATGGATGTGGAGAAAAGATAAATAATAAGGTTTTGTGAGTGATTTTCGGTGCAGTAAGGTGTTAGCATTTTTCGCTCGTTGCTAATTCAGAGGCTCAGCGTTAGCATTGTGGGTTTTCTTTTGAAAAAAAAAAAAAGATCAGTTAGATGAGTTTCTTCCCGTTACATGGATATAAAACATTCATAGTTTATTAAATGAACATGTCCTCAGACACTGTTTCCTGCAAGATGTTGCGGCAGTGCCCCGGTACCGGGGTCTCTCGGCTTAACAGGTTAACAACGGTCAATAGCCGCATTCACACCAAGTACTTTGCCGTACTCAGTGCCGGCACTCAGTGCCCCGGCACTTATGACCCCAGGGCACTCAGTACAGATCGCGTTCACACCGGAATAAATTCCCTGAGGGAAGATTACGCAAATGAGCCACTGACGTCACTTCTTCTTCTTCTGCTTTGGGTTTACTGGCAGGCCACAAACCACTTCACGGCGTATACTGCCACCCGGAGTCCCCGGCCGGAAGTCCCCTGAGTTGGGAAGGCTTCAGTAGAAGCTGCTGGGACTCCCAGCAGCTTCTACTGAAGCCTTCAGAGGAAATCTCCAGAACGCAGACACCTCCTCATCTCCACCACTCCCATGTTTTCTTTTGTGTTGCCATAAGTTAGTCTCTCTGTGTTTGTGCACTAGGCGAATGCTAATGCTAATAATGCTAATGCCAGGATAATAAAATGGTGGCTCTACAAAACATTTCAGAGTTGTACGGGGCATGGTTTGCAATTCTCCCAGCCAATCAGAACTGGGGCACTTTCTCCCCCAGGAGAGTACCACCTCTCAGCAGGCACTACACATGGGGGGAAAAGTTCCTGAGATGAAGTGCTCTTTTTGGTGTGAACACGACATAAGGGGTACTAACGCAACTAAACGCGAACAGTACGGGAAAAGTACTCGGTGTGAACGCGCCTATTAAGTCCTTGCTGCACATTATCCCTGACATGTTTCCATCTTGAGTAGTTAGTTAGTTAGTTAGTTTCCTAACGGACGTAATGTAACAGCTGTAACGGTTGTAGCTTTTCTCAGACGCGGAGGGATACTGACTTGTTGTGAAAAGTAACTACAATTCTACCCGTGGTATACGCTCATTATATCACGGCTAAGAACCAATCAGATTGCTTGATTTGACTTGTCTGTTTTATAATTAAGCAATTGCTCACGACAGGCCGTGGTATATGCTCATTATATCACAGCTAAGGGGCGTCGGCCCGACGTGATGTATGATATCCTTTATGTATACTGAGTGATATATATATGACTTTATGTATACTGAGTGATATATATGACTTTATGTATACTGAGTGATATATATGACTTTATGTATACTGAGTGATATATATGACTTTTGTATACTGAGTATATATATGACTTTATGTATACTGAGTGATATATATGACTTTATGTATACTGAGTGATATATATGACTTTATGTATACTGAGTGATATATATGACTTTATGTATACTGAGTGATATATTGACTTATGTATACTGAGTGATATATATCACTTTATGTATACTGAGTGATATATATGACTTTATGTATACTGAGTGATATATATCACTTTATGTATACTGAGTGATATATAGATATTTAGTATACTGAGTGATATATATGACTTTATGTATACTGAGTGATATATATCACTTTATGTATACTGAGTGATATATATGACTTTTGTATACTGAGTGATATATATGACTTTATGTATACTGAGTGATATATATATCTCTTTATGTATACTGAGTGATATATATATCTCTTTATGTATACTGAGTGATATATATCTCTGTATGTATACTGAGTGATATATATATCACTTTATGTATACTGAGTGATATATATGACTTTATGTATACTGAGTGATATATATCACTTTATGTATACTGAGTGATATATATGACTTTATGTATACTGAGTGATATATATGACTTTATGTATACTGAGTGATATATATGACTTTATGTATACTGAGTGATATATATGACTTATGTATACTGAGTGATATATATGACTTATGTATACTGAGTGATATATATCACTTTATGTATACTGAGTGATATATATGACTTTATGTATACTGAGTGATATATATGACTTTATGTATACTGAGTGATATATATGATTTATGTATACTGAGTATATATATGACTTTATGTATACTGAGTGATATATATCTCTTTATGTATACTGAGTGATATATATACTTTATGTATACTGAGTGATATATATCTCTTTATGTATACTGAGTGATATATATGACTTTATGTATACGGAGTGATATATTCACTTTATGTATACTGAGTGATATATATCTCTTTATGTATACTGAGTGATATATATCTCTTATGTATACTGAGTGATATATATCTCTTTATGTATACTGAGTGATATATGACTTTATGTATACTGAGTGATATATATGACTTTATGTATACTGAGTGATATATATCTCTTATGTATACTGAGTGATATATATGACTTATGTATACTGAGTGATATATATGACTTTATGTATACGGAGTGATATATATCACTTTATGTATACGGAGTGATATATATCTCTCAGTATACATAAAGTGATATATATGACTTTATGTATACTGAGTGATATATATGACTTTATGTATACTGAGTGATATGATACACACTGCTCTGCTTTCTGCACTCACAGCTGTTCTCTCTGGAAACATCACGTCTGATTCAAGCAGTTTCTAAAATAATATCCAGGGGATGCAGAGCTGTGATTGGCTGAGATCAGTCCGGCCAATGACGGAAATACATCCGCGGAGGATCCATCAGTGCATCCTCTATAGCTCCTCCAGAGAGCCTCCTCTCTCCTCTCCTCTCCTCTCTCCTCTCCTCTCTCCTTCCTCTCCTCTCCTCTCTCCTCGGTTAGAGCTCCTCCAGAGAGCCTCCTTCTCCTACTCCTCTCTCCTCTCCTCTCCTCTCTCCTCTCCTCCCCTCTCCTCTCTCCTCTCTCCTCTCCTCTCTCCTCTCCTCTCTCCTCTCCTCTCTCCTCTCTCCTCTCCTCTCTCCTCGGTTAGAGCTCCTCCAGAGAGCCTCCTCCACGCTCGATGCTCGGTCCTCAATGTGCATTTAGAGAAATGAGATGTCCTTCAACATGGCGCGCTGAAATCCATTTCCGGGTCACTACCGGAGGACCGAGGAGTCGAGGAGTCGAGGAGGGGAAATTAGTGAAATGAGAAAGGCCCTCTGTCTGTGTGTGTGTGGTGTGTGTGTGTGTGTGTGTGTGTGTGTGTGAGTGTGGTGTGTGTGTGAGTGTGTGTGAGTGAGTGAGTGAGTGTGTGTGTGTGTGTGTGTGTGTGTGAGTGTGTGTGTGTGTGAGTGTGTGTGTGTGTGTGAGTGTGTGAGTGTGTGAGTGTGTGTGTGTGTGTACCTCCACGTCCTGCACGCTGCGGGGCTGGGCCTGACACAGTGTGCTCAGCAGCACCAGGATCAGCTCCTCGATGTACTGAAGAGCCCCGAGCTGAGACACCAGGTTAGGATGCACCTGGTGGAGCACTACACACACACACACACAACCACACACACACACACACACACACACACACACACAACACACACACACACACAACACACACACACACACACACACACACACACACACACACACACACACACACACACACACAAACACACACACACACACACACACACACACACACACACACACACACACACACACACACACACACACACGTAATAAAGGTAATATACTTCAGATTAAAAGTGTAATCTTTACATCACAATAATATATAATATATACAAAATACAGCTTCAGTGTGGTGTGTGTGTGTGGTGTGTGTGTGTGTGTGTTGTGTTTGAGCACATAGACCTGCATGTTTCTGATGGACTGACAACAACAGGACTCTACAGGTCAGCGTTTACATGTAAACACCAGAACTGAACTGAGATCAGATCCACAGACCAGTCCTGAGACTAGGATTAGCATTAGCATCAGAAAGCTAACCCATCATCTCCTGTAAAGATGGTGTGTGTGTGTGTTGTGTGTGTGTGTGTGTGTGTGTGTGTGTGTGTACCTTCTCCAGAGAGGGCACTAACAGGCCTCTCCACTTGAAGCTGTTCTCCTCGCTGAAGAAGTCGTACTGCAGCGGCAGCGCCTGCATGGTGCCGCGGGATCACATCCGAACCGGACCCGGACCTGAGACCCTCCTCCAGGGGGAGATCCGGGGGGAGGGCATCTCTCCGGCAGATCTCTCCGGTGTATGATGTGCGGAACCCGGTCTCTCGGTGCTCTCTCCCCGGTCTCTCGGTGCTCTCTCCCCGGCCCTCGGTGCACTGTCCCCGGTCTCTCGATGCTCTGTCCCCGGTCTCTCGGTGCTCTGTCCCCGGCCTCTCGGTGCACTGTCCCCGGTCTCTCGGTGCTCTGTCCCCGGTCTCTCGGTGCTCTGTACCCGGTCTCTCGATGCTCTCCCCCAGCCTCTCGGTGCACTGTCCCCGGCCTCTCGGTGCACTGTCCCCGGCCTCTCGGTGCACTGTCCCCGGTCTCTCGGTGCTCTCTCCCCGGCCTCTCGGTGCACTGTACCCGGTCTCTCGGTGCTCTCTCCCCGGTCTCTCGATGCTCTCTCCCGGTCTCTCGGTGCTCTCTCCCCGGCCTCTCGTGTTCTGTACCCGGTCTCTCGGTGCTCTCTCCCTGGCCTCTCGGTGCTCTTTCCCCGGTCTCTCTCACGACTCCCCGGCTCCTGTCAGTCTCTATTTACCGGACGGTCGGTTGTTTGTGTCTCCGGTGTGCGGTACTGTGGAGCAGACTGCACATGCGCACTTGGCAGACTGACGTAGATGGGCGGGGATCTGAGTGGGGTGTGCGCGTGGCAGAGTGACGTCAGCTGTCCCCCGCGGCCCCGGCGGTACTGCAGCTAAACCCCGGTTATTAACAGCAGTATAAAGACCCCTCTTCAGGATTATCAACACATTTCTATTAAAAATGTAAACATATTTTGTTTCCTGATCTCTGACTTCTCATTATATCTGCATATATGACTATCTCATTATTTGACTCTGTTTCTGTTCGGCACCAACACAGCAAGCTCTCTGTTGTTTCTGAAAGCACTCATATATTCTTTATTTAGTTTGACCTGTAAATGATATGATAGGTAAACATCCACAGGAGTCACAGTCACTGGTGTTTATTGGACTACAGAGCATCACGTGATTATAACATCTGGAAACACAGCTGGGCTTTATCTACAGCTGGACGGCCAGCAGAGGGCAGCAGAGAGGGTATCAGAGGGAATGAGAGGGTATCAGGGGCTATGAGAGGGTCAGAGGGGGTATCAGAGGGTCAAGAGAGGGGGTATCAGAGGGTATGAGAGGGGGTATCAGAGGGTATGAGAGGGGGTATCAGAGGGTATGAGAGGGTCAAGAGAGGGGGTATCAGAGGGTAAGGGGGCGTATCAGAGGGTAAAGGGGGCGTATCAGAGGGTAAAGGGGGCGTATCAGAGGGTAAAGGGGGGTATCAGAGGGTAAAGGGGGCGTATCAGAGGGTAAAGGGGGCGTATCAGAGGGTAATGGGGGGTATCAGAGGGTAAAGGGGGCGTATCAGAGGGTAAAGGGGGCGTATCAGAGGTAAAGGGGGCGTATCAGAGGGTAAAGGGGGGGTATCAGAGGGTATCAGAGGGTAAAGGGGGGTATCAGAGGGTAAAGGGGGCGTATCAGAGGGTAAAGGGGGGTATCAGAGGTAAAGGGGGCGTATCAGAGGTAAAGGGGGGTATCAGAGGGTAAAGGGGGCGTATCAGAGGGTAAAGGGGGGGTATCAGAGGGTATGAGAGGGTCAAGAGGGGGCGTATCAGAGGGTAATGGGGGGGTATCAGAGGGTAAAGGGGGCGTATCAGAGGGTAAAGGGGGGGTATCAGAGGGTAAAGGGGGGGTATCAGAGGGTAATGGGGGGGTATCAGAGGGTAAAGGGGGTACAGCTCAGTCCATGGAGCCCAGCAGCTGATCGGTCTGTTAGAGTTCTTCAGAGTCAGCATGGACTGCAGTTCATATACTCTCTAAATAAGCAAACAGAAGACGCTGCATATACATCTGTGTGTGTGTGTGTGTGTGTGACCCTGAAACATCTCTCTGAACACCTGCAGTCTGGAGAGGTACTCTCTCAAACCTGCCCTCCTAACCCTCTGCACAAACTGACTCTCAGTTTAATCACATTTACATCCTGCTGCTTTAACTCTGTGTGTATACTGAGGAAGGGTTTAGTGCTGGGACGTCTGGGTCAGAGCTGAGCTAATGCTGAGCTAACTCTGAGCTAACACTGAGCTATCAGAGCTGAGCTAACGCTGAGCTAACACTGAGCTATCAGAGCTGAGCTAACGCTGAGCTAACACTGAGCTATCAGAGCTGAGCTAACGCTGAGCTATCAGAGCTGAGCTAACACTGAGCTATCAGAGCTGAGCTAACACTGAGCTATCAGAGCTGAGCTAACGCTGAGCTAACACTGAGCTATCAGAGCTGAGCTAACGCTGAGCTATCAGAGCTGAGCTAACACTGAGCTATCAGAGCTGAGCTAACGCTGAGCTATCAGAGCTGAGCTAACACTGAGCTATCAGAGCTGAGCTAACGCTGAGCTAACACTGAGCTATCAGAGCTGAGCTAACGCTGAGCTAACACTGAGCTATCAGAGCTGAGCTAATGCTGAGCTAACTCTGAGCTATCAGAGCTGAGCTAACGCTGAGCTATCAGAGCTGAGCTAACGTTGAGCTAACACTGAGCTATCAGAGCTGAGCTAACACTGAGCTAACACTGAGCTATCAGAGCTGAGCTAACGCTGAGCTATCAGAGCTGAGCTAACACTGAGCTATCAGAGCTGAGCTAACTCTGAGCTAACGCTGAGCTAACTCTGAGCTATCAGAGCTGTGCTAACACTGAGCTAACACTGAGCTAACTGAGCTATCAGAGCTGTGCTAACGCTGCGCTAACTCTGAGCTATCAGAGCTGTGCCAACGCTGCACTAACACTGAGCTAACTCTGAGCTAATGCTGAGTTAACTTTGAGCCAACGCTTACGGTCCGTCCACATGGCGGCGTGCGTTGAAGTTTCAACGCTTCTTCCCATTCACTTTGAATGGGGTGACGTCACGCTTTGCCGAACTGCATTGTGGTTCCGTCGCTTCGCTTTGCTTGAAGTTGAGAAAATGTCAACTTTTGAAGCTTCGACGGAAGCGTCAGCCAATCAAATCATATGCCAGTACAAGCTCTAGCCAATCAAACCGCGTGCTTGTGTGTCCGGGGCGGGAGATTCATGTGATTGGGTGTTGGTCGAGCTTCAGACACGCTGACGTGTGGACGCTGCGTTAGCTAACTCTGAGCTAACACTGAGCTTACGCAGAGCTAACTCTGAGCTAACTCTGAGCTAACGCTGAGTCAGACAGTCTCCAGACTTACTGCTGTTTCCTTCCGACAGCCCTACAGTGTGTTGTGACATCATCATCATCATCATCATCATCAACAACATCAACAACATCATCATCATCATCATCACCATAACATCTCAGCGTCATCACCATCATCACCATAACATCTCAGCGTCAGACGGACCCTGTTGAATAAGGGATATTTATATATATTTATATATATTTATGTGTACTCTGGTATTGTGGCTGCAGCTGAAATCTGTGGACTCCTGCTCTTATATATTTATAATTAATTATCAGTTTCCTGTGTGGGGGGGTCAGTTTGGTATTTACAGAGTGGGGGGGTCAGTTTGGTATTTACAGAGTGGGGGGGTCAGTTTGGTATTTACAGAGTGGGGGGGTCAGTTTGGTATATACAGAGTGGGGGGGTCAGTTTGGTATTTACAGAGTGGGGGGGTCAGTTTGGTATTTACAGAGTGGGGGGGTCAGTTTGGTATATACAGAGTGGGGGGGGGTCTGTGGCGCAGTGGACTAGTGCGTTGGTGTTGGGATCAGGGGAGCACAGGTTCAAGCCCCACTGCAGTCAGCATGTCGTTGTGTCCCTGAGACACTTCACCCCAAAGTGCTCCTGTGGGGATTGCCCACAGTGTAGAGTTTGTGAGTCGCTTTGGATAAAAGCGTCTAGTAATGTAATGTGATATAATGTGAGAGTGGTATTTACAGATTCCTCCCAGCATGCAGTGGGCTGATGTTCCCCTGTTGGAGCCCCTGAAGTCCTCTGAGGTGAACCTGTTTCTCACGTCATAATAAACGTGCAGGTTATGCAGGGCGGGGGTTATAAAGTGCACACATTGGTGTATTCTGATTGGCTGCAGTTAGCCTGTTAGCACGTTAGCTGCTCTGGTGCTCTACATTACGCTAACTTCTCTCCTGGGGGGGGGGGGCATTAACTCTGACAACATGAGGGGGGGAAGGTCATACATAAATACCTATGTTCAGCTTGCCCTGATTGGCTGAGAGGAGGTTAGCATAATGAGAGGCTGTGATTGGCTACGCCCAGAAGTGATGTCACAGTGTACCGCAGTGCACCTGAACATCACTGCAGCCACAGAGTCCTGAATACTGATAGAGTGTGTGTGTGTGGTGGACACACAGTCTTACAAACACTTTGCTTCAGGTTAACAGTGCGTTACATTAGAGACTCGGTCACATGACCCGGTTGATTGACAGCTCAAACATGACCCGGTTGATTGACAGCTCAAACATGACCGGTTGATTGACAGCTCAAACATGACCGGTTGATTGACAGCTCAAACATGACCCGGTTGATTGACAGCTCAAACATGACCCGGTAAATCTGTTGGAGGAGGAGCCTGTGACCTCAGATTTTCATTGACATATCTAAACTGTAGCTATGTACAAATGACATTCAAAGCCTTGAATCTTGAATGACAGCTCGTCACATGACCCGGTTGATTGACAGCTCAGACAGAGGACTCTCTGATTGACAGCTGGTCAGATGACCCTCTGATTGACAGCTGGTCAGATGACCCTCTGATTGACAGCTCGGACGGAGGACCCTCTGATTGACAGCTCGGACGGAGGACCCTCTGATTGACAGCTCAGAAGGAGGACCCTCTGATTGACAGCTGGTCACATGACCCTCTGATTGACAGCTCAGACGGAGCTCGCCCTGCTCTTGACCCCCGTCTCGCGGCGCAGGAAGGGGGCGGCGGCTCCCAGGCAGCCTGCGGCGGCGCTGAGGGTCAGGCTCGCCCCAGCGCAGCAGAGAGACCATCCGAACCCGTGGTCCACGTCAGGGGGCAGCCCGTAGATGAATGGGGGGTTCCTGGAGAGGTCGTAGGTCACGCTGGCTGCATACGTGCACAGGGAGATGGTGCAGAACACCCTGACACCAACGAAGAAGAAACAGAAGCACAGGGAGGTCAGGGGGAGACAATAACAACAGTTATTGTTTTCTCAGATATCATAAAGTATTATCATAACAGCAGTCATAACTAGAGAATGCATTTCCTGAAGAAATTGCTAATGGTAATGCTTTATGCTGAAAAGCTGACGCTAAACTGCTATGCTGAAATGTAATGTGTAAGAAGAAAGTGAAGAATTTAGATTGAAATGATACATGACACTGGGGGCTTGAATGTGTGAGAGAAGAAAAGAAGTAAAAAGGCTTGGAAAAGCAGCAGAATATTTGAACTGCAAACTATTGAACTAACTTGATGACAAATATCTGTCGCCATGGCAACGGTATTTGATGACACCCATAATACGCTTAGATGTTTTGATGGCTGCATCGTTACCAAACCTGTGAAGTTTTGGGCCATTTGGAGCATTTTCACTGAAGTTATGAGAAACCGTGTTTCATAGCGAGCATTGTGTTGCCATGGCAACGGCATTTGAAGAAATTTCAAAACTGTCACGTAGATGTCTTCACGGCTGGACTTAGCATTAGCATTACCATTTTCATAGGAGTTATAGCAATATCGTGTTTTAGGGCGAGGGATGTGTTGCCATGGCAACAGCTTTTGAGGAAAACTCACTAATGGCACATAGACTTGTTGAGGGCTGGACCATTAACTGTCATCTGAAGTCTGGTGGTGTTTTGACCATTTTCATATCAGTTACGACAACATCGTGTTTTTTGGCGAGGGATGTGTTCCATGGAAACGGCCATATGATGAGATCTCAGATTTGGCGTAGAGCTGTTGAGGCATGGACCGGTGATATACAAGCTAAGTTTGGGGACGATCGGACCGTGTCCATTGGAGTTACAGCGACATCGTGTTTCATGGGAGGGATACGTTTCCATGGAAACGGCATATGATGACACCCCATAATTGACATAGAGCTGTTCAGGGCCGGACCATTAACCATTATCTGAAGTCTGGTGCTGTTTTAGACCATTTGCATAGGTATCACGACAACATCGTGTTTTATCGCGAGGGATGCGTTTCCATGGCAACAGCCTATGGTGAGATCTCAGATTTGGCGTAGAGCTGTTGAGGCATGGACCGGTGATATACAAGCGAGTTTGGGGACGATCGGACCGTGTCCATTGGAGTTACAGCGACATCTTGTTTTATGGCGAGGGATGCGTTTCCATGGAAACGGCATATGATGACACCCCATAATTGACGTAGAGCTGTGTTAACCATTATCTGAAGTCTGCTGCTCTGAGCATGTCAGTTGGAGTTATGACATCATCGTGTTCCATGACACAGGTGTTTATATTTGAGCTAACGAGGTGTCCAGAGATCAAAGGTTTCCATTGTTCTGAATGAGAGATAAACCTCTTACATGTGAACGTTTTGTTGAAGAACCGTAACAGATATCTGTGAAATTTCAAAGCGTGAAGCATCTGAAGGAACTTGAGCATCTAAAGTGTGCTTTTTGTGTACTTTCGGGTTAATAATGTGGCCTTTTTGGCAGTTTAACTAAAGGTGTGCGGCTGCTGTGGTGGGGAAAGATGAGCCTGAACTTACAATGGGCTTTAATGGAGACATGTTGACGTTTTTGCCACTTCATGCCCTCAAGAGGCATTTTGTTTAATTATTTTGCTTAATAAAATTATGTCTCAGGAATGTAGGGTTTGGGAATTATGGCAGTTTTAAAAAAATATATGAAGGCAAATTTCAAGATTTGCTCCACTCTAGCTGTGACATCACGCACTCTAGTTAATGTTAAAATCTGAAGAAGGCCTCTTTACCAAGGTCTGAACAATGTTTAATATCTCTAAAAGTATGAATCAGATTTAAAAGTTGTGTTACACGAATAATGTCAGAAAGATGTGTAACATTTTAAAGTTGGAATGAGGTTTCTGAGTGAAAGTATGAATGAACAGTTAGCAGTTGAAGTCGCATGAAGATTGTTGAAGTCTGAAGAATTTCTCCATTGACTTCCATGTTAAAAATGTGAGTATTATGGGATGTATCTCTGGAATTATGAAAGTTATGAATGATAAAAGTAATAGTCATCGATTGTGGAATGTGGGAGGAGAAGAGGCGCAAAATAACCCGGCGGAATAATAAAGAATTTTGTGCGTAGCCTAACAGATAGGAACAGCAGTCATCATTTCCTCAGATATCATAAAGTATCATAACAGCAGTCATAATGAGGAACAGCAATCATTATTTCATCAAATATAATGATATTTATTAAGTATCATATTAATAATCAGAATGACCCCCACCTGCCATGAGGAACAGCAGTCCGGACACATGCTGGGTGAGACTCTCCTCCCAGTAGAAACCCACTGACGCCACGATGCATCCGCACAGCAGCACCGCTACTGCCATGCCCAGGAACCCTGCTGTGATCCTGCGCAGGTCTGAGGACACACATACACACACACACACACAACACACACACACACACACACACACACACAACCACACACACACACACACCACACACACACACACACACACACACACACACACACCTTGAGTACACTACAACTGTCTAAATGAGACGACTAAAGTCATGTGACGTGCTGTAGTTCCTTTATAGCCCAACATTAGCCTCCTTTAGCTTAGCGGTGGTGACGTGAAGTCATGTGACCGTGCTGTAGTTCCTTTATAGCCCAACATTAGCCTCCTTTAGCTTAGCGGTGGTGACGTGAAGTCATGTGACCGTGCTGTAGTTCCTTTATAGCCCAACATTAGCCTCCTTTAGCTAGCGGTGTGACGTGAAGTCATGTGACCGTGCTGTAGTTCCTTATAGCCCAACATTAGCCTCCTTTAGCTTAGGGTGGTGACGTGAACTCATGTGACCGTGCTGTAGTTCCTTTATAGCCCAACATTAGCTCCTTTAGCTTAGCGGCGGTGACGTGAAGTCATGTGACCGTGCTGTAGTTCCTTTATAGCCCAACATTAGCCACCTTTAGCTTAGCGGCGGTGACGTGAAGTCATGTGACCGTGCTGTAGTTCCTTATAGCCCAACATTAGCCACTTTAGCTAGCGGTGGTGACGTGAAGTCATGTGACCGTGCTGTAGTTCCTTTATAGCCCAACATTAGCCTCCTTTAGCTTAGCGGTGGTGACGTGAAGTCATGTGACCGTGCTGTAGTTCCTTTATAGCCCAACATTAGCCTCCTTTAGCTTAGCGGTGGTGAGGTGAAGTCATGTGACCGTGCTGTAGTTCCTTTATAGCCCAACATTAGCCGCCTTTAGCTTAGCGGTGGTGTCGTGAAGTCATGTGACCGTACTGTAGTTCCTTTATAGCCCAACATTAGCCTCCTTTAGCTTAGCGGTGGTGCGTGAAGTCATGTGGACCGTACTGTAGTTCCTTTATAGCCCAACATTAGCCTCCTTTAGCTTAGCTCAGGTTTCTACAGATGGATTCTCAGAGATAGAGACACACACACAGTGTTGCTGTGGTAAACCACCTCCTGCTGTTACACAGCGCTGCCATGGCTTGATTCCATGGCAACATGACAAGCAGCCTGAACAGTGCAACTACAATCAGTCCATATAAAATACAGAGAAATACATACCATAATGAATGTGTGTTGTGTGTGTTTGTGTGTGTGTGTGTGTGTGTGTGATTGTGTATGTGAGTGTGTGTGTGAGTGTGTGTGCGTGTGTGTGTGTGTGTGTGTGTGTGTATGTGAGTGTGTGTGTCTGTCTTTGTGACTGTGTGTGTGTGTCTCTGTGTGTCTCTGTGTGTGTGTGAGTGTGTTGTGCGTGTGTGTGTGTGTGTGTGTGGTGTGTGT
>JAAOOA010002245.1:12500-61364 GCA_012861695.1 Trematomus loennbergii | reverse complement strand
ACCGAGTATAAAGACCACATTGAGTTAAAGAATAATTATTATTAGTTTGTTACATCTTCAGCTTTTTGTATTAAACACTGGGCATCGAAGCGGCTTCTCTCAGCCGACAGCACTTCTTACGGAGCGTCTACACAGCAGCGTTAAGAACTCTTGGAGGTGGGCGTATCTGAAGCTTGGGGATATTTTTGCGAGCAAGGCACCAACAACCAATCACATGAATCTCCCGCCCCCGACATACGAAGCAAACAAGCCCGAAGTAAACTGGATATAAACTCCCAAACAGGCGAAAAGCTACCACTGTCTCTGCCACCTCCCTCCATGCCTGGCTCCTCCGGTTTGTATCCGGTAGGTAAATAGGGACTGGTCATAAAGCACCGGGTGATTCCCTACCGCTAACTTCTGTGGTATGTCTCTCCCAGCATACACGCCGTTTGATTGGCTAGAGCTTAAACTGTCAGATTTGACGCTTCCACCTCAGCTTCAAAGTTGAACATTGCTCAACTTTTGAATCCTGAAAATCCTGAAAATCTCCGCTCTGCTTCCCAATGCAGTTCGGCGAAAAGTGAGGCAAATGACGTCACCCCATTCAAAGTGAATGGGCAGAAGCGTTTCAAGATTTTTTTAACGCTGCTGTGTGGACGGTCCGTTAGAGTCCACTGGGATGTCTGAAATGTCAGCCGACAGCACTTCTTAAAGTCACACTGGGGTGTCTGAAATGGATGCACGTGGCCCAGCCCGACCTGGAGATGAACCCAGAGGCTTCCACATCCAACCTCATATCTCCCTGCTTTCCTCTCTTCTTCTCATCTGACGCTCAGCGGAGACACAGACTCTCCGTTGTGTTCTGAGCTTCTTCAGCGTTTGGTTTCTTCAGCTTTTAGTAAACGCTGCCATGTCTCCTCAAGTTGCTGAATGTTCTCTAAAGGCTGCATGTCTCCTCAAGTGCTGAATGTTCTCTAAAGGCTGCCATGTCTCCTCAAGCTGCTGATGTTCTCTAAAGGCTGCATGTCTCCTCAAGCTGCTGAATGTTCTCTAAAGGCTGCATGTCTCCTCAAGCTGCTGAATGTTCTCTAAAGGCTGCATGTCTCCTCAAGCTGCTGGGTGTTCTCTAAAGGCTGCATGTCTCCTCAAGCTGCTGATGTTCTCTAAAGGCTGCCATGTCTCCTCAAGCTGCTGGATGTTCTCTAAAGGCTGCATGTCTCCTCAAGCTGCTGAATGTTCTCTAAAGGCTGCCATGTCTCCTCAAGCTGCTGAATGTTCTCTAAAGGCTGCCATGTCTCCTCAAGCTGCTGGTGTTCTCTAAAGGCTGCATGTCTCCTCAAGCTGCTGGATGTTCTCTAAAGGCTGCATGTCTCCTCAAGCTGCTGATGTTCTCTAAAGGCTGCATGTCTCCTCAAGCTGCTGATGTTCTCTAAAGGCTGCATGTCTCCTCAAGCTGCTGAATGTTCTCTAAAGGCTGCATGTCTCCTCAAGCTGCTGGGTTCTCTAAAGGCTGCGTGTGTTGTTGATGGAGATGTTTCTCCATGTGGAACATCTGGGTTCTATCTCTGCGTCCTCTCTGAAGCTGCTCCTCCTGATGGGAGAGTTCTTGGCTCTTGAGTACTGGCACCTGTTGAACACCGTATTTACACTGCATTCACTTTGACACCTCTCACTGTCCCTCAGCGCACATCCTGTGGTGAAGCGTTTGAACGTCTTTCTGTATTATTCAGAATGTTAGTTTCTGTTATGGACCCCTCACTGTGAGACGTCTTTCTCTCCTTCATGTCAGAGGACACTTTGGTATTTCTAAAGAGACATTTGAATGGTCACCTCTGCAGCTTGTTGTTTCTGAACTGACAGGTGTAGAAGTCCGGGGGGGCGTTAGGGACGTCCTGAAGAAAAGGGTTGGGGACGGACAACCGGGACAAAACCTGCGCTGACCAGTTAGTGAACGGAGAGGGGACAACCTGCAGAGGACAGAGGACACACAGAGGATACACACTGATGACACACTGAGGATACACTGAGGATACACTGAGGATACACTAAGGACACACTAAGGATACACTGAGGATACACTAGGACACACTAAGGACACTAAGGACACACTAAGGACACACTGAGGATACACTGAGGATACACTAAGGACATACTAAGGACACACTAAGGACACACTAAGGATACACTGAGGATACACTAAGGATACACTAAGGACACTAAGGACACACTAAGGACACACTAAGGACACCCTAAGGACACACTAAGGACACACTAAGGACACACTAAGGACACACTAAGGACACACTACGGATACACTAAGGACACACTAAGGACACACTAAGGACACACTAAGGACACATACTAAGGACACATACTAAGGACACTAAGGACATACTAAGGACACTAAGGACACACTAAGGACACACTAAGGACACACTACGGATACACTGAGAACACACTGAGGACACACTAAGGACACACTAAGGACACACTACGGATACACTAAGGACACACTAAGGACACACTAAGGATACACTAAGGACACACTGAGGACGCACTGAGGACGCACTGAGGACACACTAAGGACACACTAAGGACACACTAAGGACACACTGAGGACACACTGAGGACACACTAAGGATACACTAGGACACACTAAGGACACACTAAGGACACACTAAGGACACACTGAGGACACACTGAGGACACACTAAGGACACACTAAGGACACACTAAGGACACACTGAGGACACACTGAGGACACACTAAGGACACACTAAGGACACACTAAGGACACACTGAGGACACACTAAGGACACACTGAGGACACACTAAGGACACACTAAGGACACACTAAGGACACACTGAGGACACACTGAGGACACACTGAGGACCACTAGGACACACTAAGGACACACTAAGGACACACTAAGGACACACTACGGATACACTAAGGACACACTAAGGACACACTAAGGACACACTAAGGACACATACTAAGGACACATACTAAGGACATACTAAGGACATACTAAGGACACACTAAGGACCACTAAGGACACACTAAGGACACACTAAGGACACACTACGGATACACTGAGAACACACTGAGGATACACTAAGGACACACTAAGGACACACTAAGGACACACTAAGGATACACTGAGGATACACTAAGGATACACTAAGGACACACTAAGGACACACTAAGGACACACTAAGGACACCCTAAGGACACACTAAGGACACACTAAGGACACACTAAGGACACACTAAGGACACACTACGGATACACTAAGGACACACTAAGGACACACTAAGGACACATACTAAGGACACATACTAAGGACACACTAAGGACACACTGAGGACACACTGAGGACACACTAAGGACACACTAAGGACACACTAAGGACACACTGAGGACACACTGAGGACACACTAAGGATACACTAAGGACACACTAAGGACACACTAAGGACACACTAAGGACACACTGAGGACGCACTGAGGACGCACTGAGGACACACTAAGGACACACTAAGGACACACTAAGGACACACTGAGGACACACTGAGGACACACTAAGGATACACTAAGGACACACTAAGGACACACTAAGGACACACTAAGGACACACTGAGGACACACTGAGGACACACTGAGGACACACTAAGGACACACTAAGGACACACTAAGGAACACTAAGGACACTTTGAGGACATGGTTGATTGTAAGATGTGATGTGATGTCTGACCTGCAGGGGACTCTGAGGCTGATGTCCTCTGCGTAGAAACAGAGGACACTCCGGGGGCGTTGAGGAGGACAAAACAGGTCTTTGTCTTCTGCTGAAGGACGTCTCTCTGCGGGGACACGGGAGAGACACTTTTTGATTTCACATTTTCTTCTTTAAGAATTATTTTTTTTTTCTCTATTAAAATCAAGCATTCTTCTTTTGTTGAGATATTGGAACTTTTTCTTTAAAATGTCGCTGACGATCTTTTGTGAATGATTCTATTTTTATTGTTGTATTAACATATTTATAAATACATTTAGTTTTGATAAAAATTACACTGAGGACACACTGAGGACACACTGAGGACACACTGAGGACACACTAAGGACACACTGAGGACACACTGAGGACACACTGAGGACACACTGAGGACACACTAAGGACACACTGAGGACACACTGAGGACACACTGAGGACACACTAAGGACACACTAAGGACGCTCTTAGGGTAACGAGCGCGTCTTGGTTGAGGGCACACTAAGGACACTTTCAGGACACACTAAAGACACACTAGGACACTCTGAGGACACACTGAGGACACACTAAGGACAGACTAAGGACACACTAAGGACACTCTGAGGACACACTAAGGACACACTAAGGACACACTAAGGACGCTCTGAGGACACACTGAGGACACACTAAGGACACACTGAGGACACACTAAGGACACACTAAGGACACACTAAGGACACTCTGAGGACACACTGAGGACACACTGAGGACACACTAAGGACACACTAAGGACACACTAAGGACACTCTGAGACACACTGAGGACACACTAAGGACACACTAAGGACGCTCTGAGGACACACTGAGGACACACTAAGGACACACTGAGGACACACTAAGGACGCTCTTAGGGTAACGAGCGCGTCTTGGTTGAGGGCACACTAAGGACACTTTCAGGACACACTAAAGACACACTAAGGACACTCTGAGGACACACTGAGGACACACTAAGGACACACTAAGGACACACTGAGGACACACTAAGGACTCACTAAGGACGCTCTGAGGACACACTGAGGACACACTAAGGACACACTGAGGACACACTAAGGACGCTCTGAGGACACACTGAGGACACACTAAGGACACACTAAGGACACACTGAGGACACACTAAGGACACACTAAGGACACACTAAGGACGCTCTGAGGACACACTGAGGACACACTAAGGACACACTAAGGACGCTCTTAGGGTAACGAGCGCGTCTTGGTTGAGGGCACACTAAGGACACTTTCAGGACACACTAAGGACACACCAAGGACACACTGAGGACACACTAAGGACGCTCTTAGGGTAACGAGCGCGTCTTGGTTGAGGGCACACTAAGGACACTTTCAGGACACACTAAGGACACACTAAGGACACACTAAGGACACACTGAGGGCACACTAAGGACACACTAAGGACACACTGAGGGCACACTAAGGACACACTAAGGACACACTAAGGACGCTCTGAGGACACACTGAGGACACACTAAGGACGCTCTTAGGGTAACGAGCGCGTCTTGGTTGAGGGCACACTAAGGACACTTTCAGGACACACTAAGGACACACCAAGGACACACTGAGGACACACTAAGGACGCTCTTAGGGTAACGAGCGCGTCTTGGTTGAGGACACACTGAGGACACACTAAGGACACTTTCAGGACACACTCAGGACACACCAAGGACACACTGAGGACACACTAAGGACGCTCTTAGGGTAACGAGCGCGTCTTGGTTGAGGGCACACTAAGGACACTTTCAGGACACACTAAGGACACACTAAGGACACACTAAGGACACACTGAGGACACACTAAGGACACACCAAGGACACACTGAGGACGCTCTTAGGGTGACGAGCGCGTCGTGATTTGAGCAAACTGTCAAATTGTTTTTTGGAAAATGTTGAAAATGAAATCCTCCCGGCTCTGAATTTATTAGAAGACATAAATCTCATAAATCTCATAAATCTCAAATTGAACAGAAACGTAAAGATTGTTTTCTTATTTTCTTGTAAAATAATATCTTTGTTTGGAGACGCGTTGGTTCATGTTGGTGTCGAGGGTTGACGTTGTTTAGAGGACTAAATACAGAAATAATTACAGGACTAAATAAACACAACTAAAACAGATATATTGTATTTATTATAAATTATTCCGGTATTTATTTAATTATTCGTGTATTTATTTATACATGTATTTATTATTTTATTCATTCCTTCCTGTATTTATAGATACGTGTGTTTCTGTATACTCCGGTGATGTTCTGCCTCCATGCAGTTTGACTGCAGGTGTGTTTGTTTCGCTCACCTGCTCCTGCAGCAGTCCGCTGTTTCTCAGCTTCTGCAGGAACACCTGCCTCCACTCCCTGTGGGCGGGGCTTGAACCCTCCTCCACCTGTAAGCTCAGAGGCTCCTCCCACACCAACACAAAGTCTGTCCAATGGGAGCACAGCATCAGACCATGTGCACACTCACTCTCCTGCTATTGGCTGACTGCTCGGTGATGTCACACAGGGAGAACCTGTTCCTCGTTAAGATTATTTATAATTAAAATCCAACGTTAATCAAACAAAAGCAACAAGGACAGGTGTTTCAGCGCCTTCAGATCTTATATAGAAAGAAGAAACACTACAGCGTACAAACACTTCATGTATTTCTAAATACTATGGACTCACACAATATGGCAATAATATATCACAGCACAAACTCAAAGGTTAGCAGCTCAATTACATCTAAATGCATTGATCCAAACCTGCTGCAGCTTCAGAGAGGACGCAGATATAGAAACCCAGATGTTCCACATGAAGAAACCTCTTCATCAACAACACATGCAGCGTTTAGAGAACATTCAGCAACAACACATGCAGCCTTTAGAGAACATCCAGCAACTTGAGGAGACATGGCAGCCTTTAGAGAACATCCAGCAACTTGAGGAGACATGGCAGCGTTTACTAAAGCTGCAGAAACCAAACGCTGCAAATACAAAATGCTGAAGAAGCTCAGAACACAACGGGATATGAATTTAAATACACCACGAATCATCATCAGTGTGTTTTTACTCACCGACTCGAGTCGACCCGTCACTGAAGATGTTCCTGTCCGGAGGCTGGACAGGTGCATTCTGGGATTTTGAGACAAAAATCTGGATTTTTAGGATAAAAATGAAAATTTGAATTTGAAAATATTATTGAATTTTTAGATTTTGAGGGAAACAAAATCGGAATTTTGAGAATATTTTGAAAAAAGTCAGAATTCTGAGATTTTGAGATCAAATCTTAAAGGGGACCTATCATGCAAAATGCACTTGTGTACGTCTTTTATACATGAAAAACACAACCCTCTCTCTCTTCCTCCATACCCAAATCTCTAAAAACGGGGCTGCAACGGAGCTGATACAGATTTGACATTTTTCTCAGAAACAGGGAGCTCCGCCTATATGGCCAACTCTCCACCTATCAGGGGAATGTGGGGTTGGGCCACGGCAACGGCCATTGCCGCTCGAAAGCGCTGGAGACGCTGTAGTACATATGCCAGGCCTGTAAGTGGCGCTGTAGTCTGCCACAAAAGCAGCGAAGAAGACTTCTCACAGAATCAGCCCTTGCAAAAACAGGGCTGGAAAAGAGCAAATAGAGCGAAATGAGGCATGGCTGAAATGCATGATCTTTTGGTATTTTGAAAAAAAACCTTCACAGACATGTTTTATATAGGTATGGCCCTACAATATATTATTCAAATATAGCATGATAGGTCCACTTTAATTTGGAGATTTGAGAAAAGGTCAGGGTTTTGAGATTTTTTTTTTTAGAAAAGTCAGAATTTTGAGATTTTGAGAAAAATTCTTAATTTTTTTATTTTGAGAAAAAAACCTGATGTTTTTTTAGAAAACCCCGTAATTTTGATATTTTCAGAAATGTCAATTTTTTTGAAGAAAGTCAACATTTTGTGATTTTCTGAAAAAGGTAAATATGTCCAGATTTTCAGGAAATGCCACATTTGGGAAAAAACTCCAAATGTTGAGAAAAAAGTCCAACTTTTCAGACGAAGTCAGAATTTTGAAATATTTGAGAAATTCAGAATGTTGGGAAAAATGAGATTTTCAGAAAAAGTTAGAATTGATAAAAACGGTTTCTTTAGCAATTAAAGGTTGATAAAGCTGACGACGCTATGCAAAGTAATAGCAACTCAACTTTAACAGAAGAACCAACACAAGCTTAGGTGAGAACACTAGGCTGACCCGTTCCTCGCCTTTTTAGGATAAACATAACGTCCAGTTATTTATTTCCCTTCGCAATCAGCGTGTTTTTATTTAGTCTTGTTGCCATTAATGAGAGCAGATTGGACTCTTCCTGTGATTGTTGTTAATGGAGTAAAACAAAAACCTCGTCACTCAGTCCTTTATAAACAACTCCGCCTCACTTCCTGTTTCCTGCTGCAGCTAAACTCACACAGTCATTCAAAACTGATCTCCTTCTGCACGGATTTCAGAAACACGTCTTCTTCTAGAGAAGTGTTTTATAACCCTTTCGATTGGCCGAAAGACGAAGCAACGAAACGAAACGAGCATTTTAAGAGATTTTATGTGTATTTTGAGGAAAGTCTAAGAGTTAATAATAATTAAGTCCATAAATACTGATATACTAACAATGTGCTTTAAAACTGTATTTTATGTATTTGTGGGTGATAACTAGTGGTGTGTTATTTATACAGGCCTAAATTCACTCTGTTATTATTATTTAGTATTTTGGGGGGGTTTATTACATATAAGAATGTTGTGGATAAATGTTTTGCAGGGTTATTTTACATATTTGTAAATTACTGTACTTTCCTAGCTTACATTAGCTCCCTATCACTCAACTAGCTTACGTTAACTATGTTTCTGACTACTTAACTAGCTTACATTAGCTCCCTATCACTTAACTAGCTTACGTTAACTATGTTTCTAACTACTTAACTAGCTTACATTAGCTCCCTATCACTCAACTAGCTTACGTTAACTATGTTTCTAACTACTTAACTAGCTTACATTAGCTCCCTATCACTCAACTAGCTTACGTTAACTATGTTTCTAACTACTTAACTAGCTTACATTAGCTCCCTATCACTCAACTAGCTTACGTTAACTATGTTTCTAACTACTTAACAAGATTACATTAGCTCCCTATCACTTAACAAGCTTACGTTAACTATGTTTCTAACTACTTAACTAGCTTACATTAGCTCCCTATCACTCAACTAGCTTACGTTAACTATGTTTCTAACTACTTAACAAGCTTACATTAGCTCCCTATCACTCAACTAGCTTACGTTAACTATGTTTCTAACTACTTAACTAGCTTACATTAGCTCCCTATCACTCAACTAGCTTACGTTAACTATGTTTCTAACTACTTAACTAGCTTACATTAGCTCCCTATCACTCAACTAGCTTACGTTAACTATGTTCTAACTACTTAACTAGCTTACATTAGCTCCCTATCACTCAACTAGCTTACGTTAACTATGTTTCTGACTACTTAACTAGCTTACATTAGCTCCCTATCACTCAACTAGCTTACGTTAACTATGTTTCTGACTACTTAACTAGCTTACATTAGCTCCCTATCACTCAACTAGCTTACGTTAACTATGTTTCTCACTACTTAACTAGCTTACATTAGCTCCCTATCACTCAACTAGCTTACGTTAACTATGTTTCTCACTACTTAACTAGCTTACATTAGCTCCCTATCACTCAACTAGCTTACGTTAACTATGTTTCTGACTACTTAACTAGCTTACATTAGCTCCCTATCACTCAACTAGCTTACGTTAACTATGTTTCTGACTACTTAACTAGCTTACATTAGCTCCCTATCACTCAACTAGCTTACGTTAACTATGTTTCTCACTACTTAACTAGCTTACATTAGCTCCCTATCACTCAACTAGCTTACGTTAACTATGTTTCTGACTACTTAACTAGCTTACATTAGCTCCCTATCACTCAACTAGCTTACGTTAACTATGTTTCTGACTACTTAACTAGCTTACATTAGCTCCCTATCACTCAACTAGCTTAAGTTAACTATGTTTCTCACTACTTAACTAGCTTACATTAGCTCCCTATCACTCAACTAGCTTACGTTAACTATGTTTCTCACTACTTAACTAGCTTACATTAGCTCCCTATCACTCAACTAGCTTACGTTAACTATGTTTCTGACTACTTAACTAGCTTACATTAGCTCCCTATCACTCAACTAGCTTACGTTAACTATGTTTCTAACTACTTAACTAGCTTACATTAGCTCCCTATCACTCAACTAGCTTACGTTAACTATGTTTCGAACTACTTAACTAGCTTACATTAGCTCCCTATCACTCAACTAGCTTACGTTAACTATGTTTCGAACTACTTAACTAGCTTACATTAGCTCCCTATCACTCAACTAGCTTACGTTAACTATGTTTCGAACTACTTAACTAGCTTACATTAGCTCCCTATCACTCAACTAGCTTACGTTAACTATGTTTCTAACTACTTAACAAGCTTACGTCAACTATCTTTCTAACTACTTAACTAGCTTACATTAGCTCCCTATCACTCAACTAGCTTACGTTAACTATGTTTCTAAACTACTTAACTAGCTTACATTAGCTCATATCTAGCTAGCTTTGGTGTGAATGTGTGAATTATTATTTAACACCCCATGAAGAGACTCGCAGTGTGGTCATGTGTCTACCGTCCCGATAGCCGATTGGCTCATTATTGATCGTGTCGGTTACCGTGGCGACGCTGCCGTAGTTTTTCTCCGCCTCAGTTTCCATGGCGATGAGCGTGTCGCTGTCCTCCCTCGCCTCGCCTCGACGCCTCATCCTCCTGCAGGAACAACCTTATCCATCATTAATAATATCTACTAGAGTCCTATGAGAAAAAGTATGTGTTGTTATTATAAAACGATCAATTTTTCTAAGATTAAATCAGATATATATATTTTTTAAGTTGTACATTCCCTGAGATGAATGTGGTTTATTGATGAGTAAATAACTTGACTGTTCCCAGGTCACAGTCGTACTGTATATTTAAGAGAAAATAACTTGGATAATATCTGAGATTAAATTCAATTCTGGGAAAAAAAATCTAATATTTTCGGATATTAAATCTGACATTCACGAAAAATACGTAGATATTCTAATTAAAGCGGTAAAAGTATGAGAAATATTTTGGGGAGATTTAAGTCATACATTTACTAGAAAATGTGATATTTGTGGATATTTTTGCAATATTAAATAATTGATTTATAAGAAAAAGAGATTCATTTGCTTAAATTACGAGAAAAAACTCAGATATTTTCTGATCTTAAATCAGACAATTACTTGAAAAAACACAGATATTTCTTTGAGATTTAGCTCATATATGTATAAGAAATAAACGTAGATATTCTCCCAGGATTAAATAATGTATTAATAAGAAATATATGACATTAAGGGGTTAATTGATGAGTAAATAACTTGACTGTTCCCAGATTACAATCGTACATATACGAGAAATAATTTGGATAATATCTGAGATAAATGTAATTCTGAGAAAAACTATCTACAGCCATTTCTATTATCCAAGGTTATCTTATCCATTACTTTTCTTTTAGAACTTGCTCAAATGTATCAAAAACAATGCCTTAAGAAAACACGAATAATACGTAATATTTTCGGTTTATTTATATAGCCCAATATCACAAATGTTACATTTGTCTCAGTGGACTTCACAGTTTGTACAGAATATCAGTGACAATACGACACCCTCTGTCCTTAGACCCTCTGTCCTTAGACCCTCTGTCCTTACACCCTCTGTCCTTACACCCTCTGTCCTTAGACCCTCTGTCCTTAGACCCTCACATCGTACAAGGAAAAACTTCCGGAAAAACTTCAGAAGAAAACCCACAGTTTATTAAATCTGACATTCACGAATAAAACGTTGATATTCTACGAGATTAAAGTGGTACATTTACAAGAAAAAAGGTAGATATTTTTTAAGTGGAAAATGTATGAGGAAAACTTGACTGTTCTCAGATTACCGTCATAAAGTTATTATAATGAATCTCAAAGAATATCTTCTCGTCATTCTGTACTTTTCTTTCTTGTGAATATACAACTTGAATCTCAGAGAATATTCACGTTTTTTGTGGTGCTTTTTTTTCTGCCGTAATATTTTCTTACGGCGTGTTATTAGTACTTTTACTGAAGAACACTAACTGAGTATTTGACAGTGTACTTATAGTACTTTACTGCAGTTACATTTGAGTATGTTCACACTGTGTAAGGTATAGAGTATTAGACAAGAACAGCGGAGACACGTTTTAATAAATAAACTAAAGAATGTAGAAAGTAGAAACTTCCTCCTGCAGAAGGACTTACCTGCAGCCCGGAGCAAATACTGTGTGTGTGCGTGTGTGTGTGTGTGTGTGTGTGTGTGTGTGTGTGTGTAAGCCCCGCCCCCATGTAAGCCCCGCCCCCTGCATCCGTGTCTCCACCAAAAACAAACACTCACCTGCAGTTTAAAAAAAAAATGTATCTTAAAAATGATAATTAAACCCAAAAGTTACTTCGGTGAAATCTGAATAATATTTCAAATACTCTGTGGTGTTATTAAAGTAATCATAATATTGGTAATAAAAAATGTATATCAAAGACTGCATTTACTTATGTTTACATGCTATACTATATTTATACATTACCTTACATGTCACTTGTTAGATGCTTTTATCCAAAGAGACTCACATCCTCAATACTGTGGGCAATCCCCACAGGAGCACTTTGGGTGAAGTGTCTCAGGGACACAACGACATGCTGACTGCAGTGGGGTTTGAACCTGTGCTCCCCTGATCCCAACACCAACGCACTAGGCCACTGTGCCACAGACTCCCGGCATACATCCAGTGTATTTTATTTATAATGTGTATTCTATGGATACTATGGAATATATATTCTGTGTATTTTAACTCGTGTGTGATGCCTTGTTAACTGTAATAATACATAATAAAGTATCTAATGAAACAATCTGTGTAACTTTAATCTGCGAGGACACAATAAAATGACTGATATTTAAAATCATTATTTTACTTTGTATTTCAGAAGTTAATATCATGCTTTATATTATAAAAAACATTTATATAAAAACTCAAGATTGAACGTTCTTTTATTTTGAAGGTCTGTGTATTATGGGATGTTTAATAATGAGAGAGACCTTTGGGTTTTATTTTGTTTATTATGTTTGTAACGCAGCGCTCTGATTGGACGAGAGCACACAGGGATTCAACAAGCTGAAGTTTATCCTACTGTACACACACACACACACACACACACACACACACACACACACACACACACACACACACACACACACACACACACACACACACACACACACACACACACACACACACACACATACACATACACATACACACACACAGACACATCTTTGGCAGGAAGCAGCTTCTTCCTCTGCTGAACAAACATCGACACACAAGGAGCTGCACGGGACAGTGATGTCATCAAGAGGCGGCGCACAGACACACACACACACGCGCACACACGCACACGCACACACGCACAGTGTTTAACCAGCTCCTCCTGCTGTCACTGCACTGAACAGCAGCAACACTAGTGGATTGTGGGTAATGTAGTTGAGGTAACATGTCTTTAAACTAACTGATGATAATCTGTAGCGCTTTCATCTTCACTAAATATTATATTTAAATACTTTAATTATTTCATAAACTGTAACTCTCGAGTCGTGTGATGTTCAGGGTCCTTTTCTAAAAGTTAAACATTTGAGAGTTTAGGGAAAACAATTCAAATAAAAACAAAAGCTAATACTTTTTTACACCACACACGTTTTAGTTCCTGAACGCCACCTGTTTAAATGAGTCCCTCAAAGCCCCATGTCAATGTTGGTTCCTGAACGCCCCATGGTCCTTTTAGTCTCTGAACGCCCCATGATCCTTTTAGTCCCTGAACGCCCCATGACCTTTGTCTCTTTATATATACAGTCTATGCTCTGAACACTTTCTTAATCTGCATTAAAATGCCGTACATTTTCAGGGACGTTTAAGGGGATAATAAATGGTAATATTTAGATGATGTCATATTAAGGATTCATTAATGGAATTAATCAAATCAAGGCATTATAATTAAAACGATAGGCAACATTACAAATTGCGTTTTCAAATAATTCGATTTAAGGCGTTAAATTGAACAAATAAAATAAACATATTAAGGTCATTTTAATGGGATGTTAAGGGGAAAATTTATTTATATGCAAAGTTTAAAAACATTTAAAGGGTATTAACAACTCTTTATATGGACTAAATATCATTAAAGCCATTCCTTAATTCAAACTTTAAAAATGCTTTTAATATTTTAATGATATTTGGTGGTATTTTAGGGTGTTTTACTCCTACATATAATTCATCTAAAGCCAATGGGTTTTATATGAGATGATCTGCATGGATTTAAGAACATATTAAGGGTAAAGAAATCCTTTAAAATGACCGAATACCATGAAAGCCATTCATAAATCTATGCTATAAAATACTCTTAAAATAAAGGGGAGAGTTTTTATGGTATTTGGTCAAATTTCGGGTTTTATTATTCCTTAAAAGCCCCGAAAATCACACGAATAATAATGGGGGAAGTGAATGGGTTGTTGTAGATCAGTTGATCTGCGTGGTTTAATTTCTTAAAATGTATTACTTTATACCTAAAAATAATCCACTTAAATCTTTAATAATATGTCACAGTATAATGATTTGATTTATCAACCTTTTAAATGTTTAACCCCCAAAAACTTTGCCCTAAAAGTCCCTTAATTTAATAACTAATCAGATGGTGATGTCACAGTTCAAATTTGTTTGAGGTCATCACAGTGATGTCATCAGAGAGAGTGCTTTCTCACAATACACAAGTACACACACACACACACGAACCAAAGCCCATTAATAATAATAACAATAATAATTAATATCGGTGATAAAGCAGAAATCAGCAACATCGTCCCATGTGACTTCCTCTTCATCACTAACGTCTTCATCGTCAGTCCTTCGTGTGAAGTCCGTTTCATTTCCAGACAGGAAGTCAGTCCGACCGTGTCTAATTAATAGATTTATATTAACAGGAGAAACTGAAGGTTACACCCCCAACGCACACCTGAAAACCTCCAGATAACCTCCACATAACCTCCAGATAACCTCCACTAATTAAGACACTAGCCGTTTGTTACTGAAGGATATATTTTAAGTTTCCTGACTAATTAAAACCTCCAATAACTCAGATAACCGATAACCTCCTCTAATTAAGACACAAGCCGTTTGTTAACGAAGGATATATTTTTAAGTTTCTGGTCTAATTAAATCCTCCCGATAACCTCCAGAGAACCCCGCGATAACTTCCTCTAATTAAGACTCCTGCCATTTGTTAACGAGGATATATTTGTACGTTTCCAGACTAATCAACCCCTCTTAGCTCCGTCTACCAGACCTCACAGCGCCCCCCGGTGTTCATGGGCGTCCCTACGGGGCAGTTGAAATGGCGGCTGAAGTCTGGAGAGTTGGCGAGCGTGCCGATGACCCGGTATCGGGGGGGCTGTGGGGGTCGGTCACTAAACCCTCGTGAGCGCTCTCCGGTGTCCGCACTGAACACCACACCTGAAAGAAGTGAAAAAACTAAATTTAAAATTGTCCATAAAATTACTTTTTCTTGTTTAAAGTAAACAAAACATATTGACGGTAGGTGTTTGTCAGTATATTTGAAATGACTAGGTTAGCTACGTTAGCTAGCTAGCTTACAGCAGATCTGCAAAAATATCAGAAGGAGTCATGTGATCACATTGTAAAAATAATCCAATAAAACATTTGAGGGAAGTTAGTGAAAAATCGTAATTCCTTCATTTAAAAATTCATATTGTTATTCGGTAGATATCCGAACTAAAACAGTTGCGTTGACGCTGAAAACATGTGTTCAGACCAATAAAGCAGCTTTGAGAACAGCTTTAGTGTCTTTAACATCTTATGAATTATCCCTCCGTTGTACATACATCAGCGTGTGATCAGCATAACTTCAGGTTGCTTCAAAAGGAACTGAAGTGGCCCCAGCATGTCGCCCTGTGGGACTCCGCTTCTCCGTAAAAGCTATCTGAGGTTGTTTTTGTTTGTCTCACCTGAGCAAAACCAACAAAGAAAAGCTGATCGTTGGTCAGGTTAACGGCAGGAAGTCTCTTCTCCTCTCCGTTCTTCTGCACCCACGACCGATAAGCCTGAAAAGAAAACATCGAGTTAGTCGTGCTGATGTAAGATAGGTAAAAAACTACACTGATGCTTTACTTCAGTAACGTAGCAGCACTAAATGCAAAAATACTATGTAAAAGTCCTGCAACCAAAAAGTACTTTCATAAATGCACATACGGTCGTAGCGTTCATACTCACGTTGTACGCAGCCTTCAGTCCTCCGTTGTCGGCGATGTTTTCTCCGAGCGTCTGTTTTCCATTGACGTGTTCTCCGTTGACGGTGTAGCGGCTGTACTGATCCGTCATGCACTCGGTTCTCTCACGAAACGCCTCCACCGACGTTCTGCCACCACGGCCGCAAGTTCCCTTCTTTATCGTACTCGCGACCTGCGGGGGAGGAAGGACGTCTTCATTAACAGGAAGTGAGCTCATTAACTCGTTAACACACTGTGGGCTGCCAGGGATATTGGTTTTACTCTGCATAACGTCACCAGCTTTATCAACCAACTTACCAAAGACAGACCATTTTCTTTTTCAGAGCCAGTATCAGAATACCTTTATTTGTCCCACAGAGGGGAATATGTGCATTTGTTACAGCAAGATAGGAGCCAACGACTGCTTAATATTAACTAAGAAGCAAAAAAATTAAATGATAATAAATAAAAGATTACACAATTTTCAAAATACTGTTTTTATTTTTAGCTTTTGAATGAACTGTTATTAAATTAAAACAGTTTTTAAGAAGATAAACTAACTATTTATATAACTTATATGTGATTACTTTATCCAAAAACGTGTATTTGAGACACAGGTCCACACTGTCTAACCATAAGGGGTTAAATAATAACTAATATTTAAATTAAAACAATGTTTTTATAATGACTCTCTCTGCTGAACGTAGGCCCTTTAATATGTAATTGTTAGGCTGTAAACAACATGGATGTTTAATAAGAACTGGATCCAGCGTCGGAGGCCTCATTCTTTCCTATGAGAGCTGCTCATTGGCGCATGAGGACAAAATGGTCAGACATTCGAGAGCAAAACGTCACAGATTACCCATCATGCCTGGCTGTCAGAGCAGAAGAACCCGTATGTAGCTCATATACCCCATTCACACCAATGCGGTTCCAGGGCCAGAGCTGAAAAGCACCGTTTTTTCCTGTTCACACCGCAGCGGAGCCGCCTCTAAGCTCCGGAATCCGGTTCGTTTCGAGCACCAAAAAGTTGTCCGTCTAGAAGCAAGAACCGCATACGTCACGCTTACGTGGAAGAGCAGCCAGCACTGCAGCGGTCGTAAATGCCGCTGAAACACATTAATAAACAATGAACCACGGCACTCTGGAGAAAAGTATAAGGTTGGAGAAGTCGTTATTTAATTTAATCTGGCTTCGTATGATTAAAAGCAACACGATCATCGACCCGACGCAGTCCCCGGCCCGTTTTTTGTTGTGAGCTCCGTTGGGGAGAAAATCAGCGAGTAAACTGTGACGTCATGACGCAGCAGCGGCAGCACCAGTTGGGCTCTGAGCGGTGTAAACAGAGCGGGAGCTGAACCGAAGAACCGGTTCTGAACCAGAAAAGCTCTAGCACGGAGCTAGAACGGGAAAAGCCTTGCTGTGAAAGGGGTAATAGAGCGCAGTTGAGTTGCCCTTTAAGCCCCGCCTCCTGTCATTAAGCCCCGCCCCCGATCTCCCACTCTCGGCTCAGTAGAATGAATGGAGAGAGAAAATAAATCTGGATTCAGCTTTTAGCGCATTTTGCAACTTTAAGGACCCAATGATTCTAAAAAGGGCTATAAAAAGTATCCCCTGATTTACAGACGTCTCTTTCTCCATGCTAGTCAATGGGGGAAAGTCTTTCTGGGCCCAGTGACGTCACGGACTGATACGGAAGTTGTAGCGCCGTTTGGCCACTGCGAATATTTTCCTCAGAGTCGAGAGCACTTCCTCTGGTTTGGTACACACAGCAGGAAGTGACCATGTGGCAGGAAGTGAACTCACCCTGATCATCGAAGGCGTGCGTGAGCTCGTGACCCATCACCACCCCGATCCCCCGAAGTTCAACGCCCTGAAAACACACACATTACACAACGCCTCATTAGCATATTTAAACACAACACGTCATAAAACTTGTTTAATATTGGACCCTGCAGTGTGTAAAGCTGCTCTACAGGTGAGTTAGACAGGTGAGCATGGTGAGACAGGTGAGACAAGTGAGACAGGTGAGACAGGTGAGACAGGTGGTTGTGGAACAAAGTTGGGGTGGTCTGATATCTAGATGTTGAATATTTGACCCCCCTGTAGTGTGTTATGCTGCAGGTGAGAGAGACAGGTGAGACAGGTGAGAGAGAGACTTGTAAGACAGGTGAGAGACACAAGTGAGACAGGTGAGACAGGTGAGAGAGGGACAGGAGAGAGAGACAGGTGAGACAGGTGAGAGAGGGACAGGAGAGAGAGACAGGTGAGAGAGGGACAGGAGAGAGAGACAGGTGAGAGAGGGACAGGTGAGAGAGACAGGTGGATATATGTCATCATAGTGGATGTGGAACAGACTTGGGTGGGGTGATATCTACATGTTGAATATTTAACCCCCCTGTGTTGTGTTATGCTGCAGGTGAGAGAGACAGTTGAGACAGGTGAGACAGGTGAGAGAGAGACAGGTGAGAGAGACAGGTGAGACAGGTGAGACAGGTGAGAGAGAGACAGGTGAGACAGGTAAGACCGGTAAGAGAGAGACAGGTGAAAGAGAGACAGGTGAGAGAGACAGGTGAGACAGGTGAGACAGGTGAGAGAGAGACAGGTGAGAGAGACAGGTGAGAGAGACAGGTGAGAGAGAGACAGGTGGATATATGTCATCATAGTGGATGAGGAACAGACTTGGGGTGGTCGTGGGCGTAGAAAGGAGCCTGCAGGATCCCGGCGGGGAAGACGATGCCATTCTTAGTGGGCATGTAGTAGGCATTAACTGTGGGGGGGGTCATACTCCACCTGAGGGAGGGAGGAGGGAGGAGAGGAGGCAAGGAGACAAGGAGAGGAGATGAGGAGATAATCGATGTCCTACCAGTGCGACAACAATCCCAGAAGTCATATATGGAATCTGATGCAATTTATTCTGTTATATTGAACTAAAATACACAGTACTTTTAAATGGAGGTTAAGTGTGTGTGTGTGTGTGTGTGTGTGTGTGTGTGGGTGTGTGTGTGTGTGTGTTGTGTGTGTGTGTGTGTGTGTGTGTGTGTGTGTGTGTGTGTGTGTGTGTGTGTGTGTGTGTGTGTGTGTGTGTGTGTGTGTGTGTGTGTGTGTGTGTGTGTGTTGTGTGTTACTGGTCTTTGTTGGGGGTCTTCCTCAGCTGGTCGGCCATCACTCGGGAGGAGAAGTTGTAGAAGTTGAGCATGTTCATGAAGAAGCTGTCGTACGACACCTCGTACTGAAACACAAGATACCGGGTTTATCACCACGACTTAGGAAGGGTATAAAACATAAACAATATGTAAAACATTTCAAATATAAGAAGACGGCGACACACTCACCCCGTCGTACACGTCGTCCAGCTCTTTGGGGTCCAGGATGAATTCTGGGAAACCGATCATATCGTAGATGGCGTCGGCCTAACGAAACAAACGGGAACCAATCAGCAGAGACACCTGGGAACACTGGACACTGCTTTAATCCCCTGATGATCTACAGGTGGTGCGTTCAAACCCTACTCCACACAGATCATGTGACCGGTTTCACTCGGCTACTTTTATCTGACAGCTCGGAGAACCATAGCTTCAACTCAGGGAGGAGTCCAGGTGAAATATTACCAGTCAAGTTATTCATTTCATTATTGGGTTTACGTGTGTGTGTGTGTGTGTGTGTGTGTGTGTGTGTGTGTGTGTGTGTGTGTGTGTGTGTGTGTGTGTGTGTGTGTGTGTGTGTGTGTGTGTGTGTGTGTGTGTGTGTGCGCGTGTGTGTGTGTGTGTGTGTGTGTGTGTGTGTGTGTGTGTGTGTGTGTGTGTGCGCGTGTGAGTGTGTGTGTGTGTGTGTGGTGTACCTTGTCTTTGGCAGCCCGTTTGGTGTGTGGGTCCATCCAGCCCAGGCGGTCCAGAGCGCCTTTAAACGCCGAGCGGATCTCATTAATCATCTCCTCGGCCTGAGAGAGAAACACAAGATGAACCTCACTCTCAGCGTTCTTCACTATCAACGTTCTTCACTATCAACGTTCTATCAACGTTCTTCACTCTCAGCGTTCTTCACTCTCAGCGTTCTATCAACGTTCTTCACTATCAACGTTCTATCAACGTTCTTCACTATCAGCGTTCTATCAGCGTTCTTCACTCTCAGCGTTCTATCAGCGTTCTTCACTATCAGCGTTCTATCAGCGTTCTTCACTCTCAACGTTCTATCAGCGTTCTTCACTATCAACGTTCTATCAACGTTCTTCACTCTCAGCGTTCTATCAGCGTTCTTCACTCTCAACGTTCTATCAGCGTTCTTCACTATCAACGTTCTATCAACGTTCTTCACTCTCAGCGTTCTATCAGCGTTCTTCACTATCAACGTTCTATCAGCGTTCTTCACTATCAACGTTCTATCAGCGTTCTTCACTCTCAACGTTCTATCAGCGTTCTTCACTATCAACGTTCTATCAGCGTTCTTCACTATCAACGTTCTATCAACGTTCTTCACTATCAGCGTTCTATCAGCGTTCTTCACTCTCAACGTTCTATCAGCGTTCTTCACTATCAACGTTCTATCAACGTTCTTCACTCTCAGCGTTCTATCAGCGTTCTTCACTATCAACGTTCTATCAACGTTCTTCACTCTCAGCGTTCTTCACTATCAACGTTCTATCAACGTTCTTCACTCTCAGCGTTCTATCAGCGTTCTTCACTCTCAGCGTTCTATCAACGTTCTTCACTCTCAGCGTTCTATCAGCGTTCTTCACTATCAACGTTCTATCAACGTTCTTCACTCTCAGCGTTCTATCAACGTTCTTCACTCTCAGCGTTCTTCACTATCAACGTTCTATCAACGTTCTTCACTCTCAGCGTTATATCAACGTTCTTCACTCTCAGCGTTCTATCAACGTTCTTCACTCTCAGCGTTCTTCACTATCAACGTTCTATCAGCGTTCTTCACTCTCAGCGTTCTATCAGCGTTCTTCACTATCAACGTTCTTCACTCTCAGCGTTCTATCAACGTTCTTCACTCTCAGCGTTCTATCAACGTTCTTCACTCTCAGCGTTCTTCACTATCAACGTTCTATCAGCGTTCTTCACTCTCAGCGTTCTATCAGCGTTCTTCACTATCAACGTTCTTCACTCTCAGCGTTCTATCAACGTTCTTCACTATGAACGTTCTATCAACATTCTATCAACGTTCTTCACTATCAACGTTCTATCAACGTTCTTCACTGTCAGCGTTCTATCAACGTTCTTCACTGTCAGCGTTCTTCACTCTCAGCGTTCTTCACTATCAACGTTCTTCACTGTCAGCGTTCTTCACTATCAACTTTCTATCAACGTTCTTCACTGTCAGCGTTCTTCACTATCAACGTTCTATCAGCGTTCTTCACTATCAACGTTCTTCACTCTCAGCGTTCTTCAGGGGAACTCACAATGTCTTTGCTGTGTTTGTCGAAGGTCTCCTTCACGAACAGCGATCCCAGAGCGAAGCCCAGCGTGTCGTCAGTGTTCCCGATGCAGGTCTGCCAGCGGGGCGTGCACGACTGAAACCAAGAGACAGCCGGGAGAACCAGTTACAACGAGAGACAACAACAGTATAAGTACCTTCTTGGTGTATTGCATTATTAATAGTTGTTGGGAAAATACTGAATGTTCCTTCTAATGTCAGAGTAGCACATGATAACAGAGTCTCTACGTAGCTGTGTACGTAGCCGGATGTCTGACTACATGGTGACGCTCATGAGACACTGTGTTGAAGTTATGATAGCTCTGTTCCTCAGACTGGCATGATGACACAGCCCTAGAGAGATAGGCATATGACTGTCATGCTTGTTGCTCACGCAGGCCTTAGCTAATCTGAGCTAATGTCAGAATACTGCTTGAACCGGTGTTCCTCCATCTGGTTGACTGTAACACGCTCTCTTGTATATCAGCATGTCAAGGACACTGCAACTATTTGTCCCACGCAGCCCTGTGTGTGATGACTACTTCCATTCTTGCAAGGATAATAAATACATGTATCCTGATATTGAAGACCAAGCCGGTGACGAGTGATATTTTTCTAACAATAGTAGTACTGCAGTATTACAGTAGTACCTTTACCTTTACCTTCTTGGTTGCAGTATTAGTACCTTCTTGGTGCCGTACAGGCTCTCCAGCAGCTTGTCCTGAGCGTTCTCGAAGCGCTGATCCAGGCTGGCGACGCTCTTCTGAGCCAGCGTCCACATCATGTAGTTGTTCAGCAGGCTGAGAGGAGCACACAGAGGATCAGCATTTTAGCACTTCCTGTTTCCTGTTCTGGGACTCAGAGGGAAGCGTCTGCCGTTTTCCATCCCCGTTTATGTTTAACCACGCCCACTTGCTCACGACGAGAGCATCACCGCGGCGCCTCATCACTGAATATGAATCTGCAGCTCCAGTCTCTGCATAGCGTCTTTAGAGTAAATGTTAGATCATCTGTAAATATTCATTCACCATGGATTTAAGAATACTTCAGTGTCGTTTACATGGCACGTCCTCCTTATTTTGAGTTTAGTTTTTATTATTGTCATACTTTTTATTTTCTGTTTAAATTAAAACATTTAAATACAAAAAATATATATATTTTTAATGTTATTCTCATTATTTTTCTTATTATTTTACACTTATTTACATATTTAATGTTATTTTCAATTATTTAAATCGTTACATGTTCTGTTACGTTGTCTTCATACTTCCATCACGCATGGTGCAGAGAGAAGTGGGCGTGGTTACATAAGTGGCGTGGTTAACATAAGTGGGCGTGGTTAACATAAGTTGGCGTGGTTAACATACGTGGGCGTGGTTAACATCAGTGGGCGTGGTTAACATCAGTGGGCGTGGTTAACATCAGTGGGCGTGGTTACATGTGAACAGGTGCGTTTCACTGACCTGTGCTCGGTGCGGTTGATGAGCTCGGACACCTGCTGCAGGTACTCCGCGCGTACAGAACCACGTGCTCGGTGTCGTTCAGGTCCAGAGGAGAGAGCGAGGCCGACAGGAAGTCCAGCCACTCCACAGCCGGGGCCAGCAGCTTCACAACACCAACGAAGAAGAACAAGAAGAACAAGAAGAAGAGGCATCACATACAGGCGAACCAGAAAACAGTGGTGCAGGAAAGAGGTCAATGGTTTCTGGATGTGGTTTTGGTAGAAATGTATATATGAATGTGAGTGAGGTGGACTGGTACTGGAGAGGAGCCGGACCCCCAACTGCTCACTGGCAGCCTCTCCGCTCTGAACCTCTCAATGTGCATGTGTAACTGTGTGTGTATCTGCATCTCTACAACAAAAAGCAGAGCTGGGAAGTAGTGCAGTACAAATACTTAGTTATTGTACTTAAGTACATCTTTCTGGTATCAGTACTTTACTCCACTACTTTTACTTTGACTTCTACATGTTGAACACAAATACCTGTACTTTCTACTTCTTACATGTTGAACACAAATACCTGTACTTTCTACTTCTTACATGTTGAACCAAATACCTGTACTTTCTACTTCTTACATGTTGAACACAAATACCTGTACTTTCTACTTCTTACATGTTGAACACAAATACCTGTACTTTCTACTTCTTACATGTTGAACACAAATACCTGTACTTTCTACTTCTTACATGTTGAACACAAATACCTGTACTTTCTACTTCTTACATGTTGAACACAAATACCTGTACTTTCTACTTCTTACATGTTGAACCAAATACCTGTACTTTCTACTTCTTACATGTTGAACACAAATACCTGTACTTTCTACTTCTTACATGTTGAACCAAATACCTGTACTTTCTACTTCTTACATGTTGAACACAAATACCTGTACTTTCTACTTCTTACATGTTGAACACAAATACCTGTACTTTCTACTTCTTACATGTTGAACACAAATACCTGTACTTTCTACTTCTTACATGTTGAACACAAATACCTGTACTTTCTACTTCTTACATGTTGAACACAAATACCTGTACTTTCTACTTCTTACATGTTGAACACAAATACCTGTACTTTCTACTTCTTACATGTTGAACACAAATACCTGTACTTTCTACTTCTTACATGTTGAACCAAATACCTGTACTTTCTACTTCTTACATGTTGAACACAAATACCTGTACTTTCTACTTCTTACATGTTGAACACAAATACCTGTACTTTCTACTTCTTACATGTTGAACACAAATACCTGTACTTTCTACTTCTTACATGTTGAACCAAATACCTGTACTTTCTACTTCTTACATGTTGAACACAAATACCTGTACTTTCTACTTCTTACATGTTGAACACAAATACCTGTACTTTCTACTTCTTACATGTTGAACACAAATACCTGTACTTTCTACTTCTTACATGTTGAACACAAATACCTGTACTTTCTACTTCTTACATGTTGAACAAATACCTGTACTTTCTACTTCTTACATGTTGAACACAAATACCTGTACTTTCTACTTCTTACATGTTGAACACAAATACCTGTACTTTCTACTTCTTACATGTTGAACACAAATACCTGTACTTTCTACTTCTTACATGTTGAACACAAATACCTGTACTTTCTACTTCTTACATGTTGAACCAAATACCTGTACTTTCTACTTCTACATTTCCCAAACAGGCTGGTTCCTTTAGTTTGAATGTGTGTTTGGTGGCGTGATCATTATTATTTAGAGTCATTGCGTGCCTATTGATTTGAACACGATCCGTGTATCCATCATTTCCTGGTCTTCTCTAAAGAAGAGGGACCAATGAAAACGTTTGGAGCTCAGATCAGAAGAATTTCATTGCCATTTCTACACTGTAGCTTGTGTGCATATGACAATAGAACCTTTGAATTTTAAAATAAGGTATCAGTGACATCAGCAGACCCAAAGGAGAGACCGGCAGACCTAAAGGAGAGACCAGTAGACCCAAAGGAGAGACCGGCAGACCCAAAGGAGAGACCAGTAGACCCAAAGGAGAGACCGGCAAACCCAAAGGAGAGACCAGCAGACCCAAAGGAGAGACCAGTAAACCCAAAGGAGAGACCGGCAGACCCAAAGGAGAGACCGGCAGACCCAAAGGAGAGACCCGCAGACCCAAAGGAGAGACCGGCAGACCCAAAGGAGAGACCGGCAAACCCAAAGGAGAGACCGGCAAACCCAAAGGAGAGACCGGCAGACCCAAAGGAGAGACCGGCAGACCCAAAGGAGAGACCGGCAGACCCAAAGGAGAGACCGGCAGACCCAAAGGAGAGACCGGCAGACCCAAAGGAGAGACCGGCAAACCCAAAGGAGAGACCAGCAGACCCAAAGGAGAGACCAGTAAACCCAAAGGAGAGACCGGCAGACCCAAAGGAGAGACCGGCAGACCCAAAGGAGAGACCGGCAGACCCAAAGGAGAGACCAGCAGACCCAAAGGAGAGACCGGCAAACCCAAAGGAGAGAGCAGCAGACCCAAAGGAGAGACCGGTAAACCCAAAGGAGAGACCGGCAGACCCAAAGGAGAGACCGGCAGACCCAAAGGAGAGACCGGCAGACCCAAAGGAGAGACCAGTAGACCCAAAGGAGAGACCGGCAGACCCAAAGGAGAGACCGGCAGACCCAAAGGAGAGACCGGCAGACCCAAAGGAGAGACCGGCAGACCCAAAGGAGAGACCGGCAGACCCAAAGGAGAGACCGGCAGACCAGCAGACCCAAAGGAGAGACCAGCAGACCCAAAGGAGCGAATCAACTTAAAAATGACCACAAACTAAACAAAAATGACAAAATAATGATAAACATTGGATGTAAAATACTCTCATTAAAGACAGATAGTATTTCCTCTAGAGGCCAGTAGAGGGCGCTCTGCTCCACGTTATCAACAGATACAAAGGAGCTCAGATACTGCAGGAAGTCTCCCTGCTGCAGACCTACTGAAGACATGCTGAAGACAGCCTGAAGACATGCTGAAGACAGCCTGAAGACATACTGAAGACAGCCTGAAGACAGCCTGAAGACAGCCTGAAGACATGCTGAAGACAGACTGAAGACAGCCTGAAGACAGACTGAAGACAGACTGAAGACAGCCTGAAGACAGACTGAAGACATGCTGAAGACATGCTGAACACAGACTGAAGACAGCCTGAAGACAGCCTGAAGACAGCCTTAAGACATGCTGAAGACAGCCTGAAGACAGCCTGAAGACAGCCTTAAGACATGCTGAAGACAGACTGAAGACAGACTGAAGACAGACTGAACCAGACTGAAGACAGCCTGAAGACAGCCTGAAGACAGCCTTAAGACATGCTGAAGACATGCTGAAGACAGACTGAAGACATGCTGAAGACAGACTGAAGACATGCTGAAGACAGGCTGAAGACATGCTGAAGACAGGCTGAAGACAGACTGAAGACAGACTGAAGACATGCTGAAGACATGCTGAAGACAGACTGAAGACATGCTGAAGACAGCCTGAAGACAGCCTTAAGACATGCTGAAGACATGCTGAAGACAGACTGAAGACATGCTGAAGACAGCCTGAAGACAGACTGAAGACAGCCTGAAGACAGACTGAAGACCAGAGTTGGTGTGTTACTGTAATAATATTACTTTTGTCGGTAACGGAGTAGTGTAACGCGTTACTTTATAATTCAGTAATCACACTACAGTTACTAACATTGCCCCGACACGCGTTACTTCGTTACTTTTATAAAATCAGTCATAATCACACTGACAGACAAGAGGGGTTTCCGCCGCAGGTTTATATGTACGTAATCTGGCGCGACTTGCGCGTCCACATCTCCACGTGCAGTGCTGCATAAACATGGCAGAGTCAGAGATAACTTTCGAGGGGTGGAGGTATGCCCATTATTTTGAGTTCGTCCGAAGAATAGACAGGAATGTGACGGTGAGGTGCAAACTGTGTCCAGGCCAGAAGCTGTTATCCACTGCTGCAAACACACACGTCAAACCTCAACAAACACCTGCAAAGAACACATGCTAAGGTGAAGCTAATAGCTAAGGACCCCGAACCCAGAGTGAGGATGTTGTGAGTGCGCCGCCGCCGACTCCGAAGCAGCACAAATTAGAATTTGGAGGACCGGTAACCAAAGCAGAGATGGACAGGCTTGTAGCATCCTTCATAGTAGAGGTAATGTTGCCCATTTGCACAGTGGAATCACCATCGCATCGTTCAGAGATATACTGCGCAAAATACAGATAGCAGGAGACAGAGGACAGCCATGGTCAGAGCTATCTGGATCAGTCTTATGCGACAATGGAAACTGAACTAAAGAGAACATTTGAAACTTTAGCAGTCTGCATGATCTGCCTGTAGGGAGGGGCGGGCCGGCCCTGCGAGTAAAGTAACGAGTAAAGTAACGAGTTACTTTATGTAGAGAGTAACGAAGTAGTGTAATATATTACTTTTTTTAAAGTAATATGTAATATATTACTTTTTTTTAGTAACGACCCCATCTCTGATGAAGACAGACTGAAGACAGACTGAAGACAGACTGAAGAAATTAAGGAAGTAAAAGGTTTTGAGTTCCCTATGTGTTTAGGAATAGGTCAATGCATGCATTCATCACAGAGAGAACTGGATTGCGTTTTGTTTTAGAATTTAAAAAAATATAATAAAAAAAATTATTGGATAAACACATAAGCCCCTCCTCCATCACCACGCCCCCTCCGGTCTATCCCCCACAAACCAAGCACCGGACCTGGGGAGGCTTCTCCATCGCTGACCCCTCCCTCTGGAACCCCTTTTTATACCAGATGTTAACGTGCGATAAATATGGTTTTATTCATGTCAATCAGATTTGTTATCTTGTTTTCTTAGCTCTGTAAAGCGTCTTTGAGCACCTGGCAAAGCGCTTGATAAATAACATGTATTATTATTATTATTATTATTAAGTGGTGTATTAAGATTAATAAAGATATAATAACAGAAAAGCTTCTGAGCAGATCACTGCTCCTGATTATCTGAAGTGATGTTATTATTGCACAGGTAAACCACAGCACAGGGTTTACAGACACACATATATTTATAGTGTTTTACACATTATTTATTTACATTTTATAATCACAGTTATATATCTTCTTAATGTTGATATGTTACATTTTATGTATTGAATGTAGTTCTCAGGTGCACTGCCTTGTTCACCTGCTGCAAGGAAGTCATGTCTGAATGTGAGATGAATAAAGCAGGACTGTTATCTAACCCCCCTCCCCCGCTCCCTCAGGGATGCTGGCACATAGCAACAGCTCTATTGGCAACAGGAGGACCGCAGGAGCATCTGCAACACACACACACACACACACACACACACACACACACACACACACACACACCACACACACACACACACACACACACACACACACACACACACACACACACACACACACACACACACACACACACACACACACACACACACACACACACACACACACACACACACACACACACACACACACACACACACCACACACACACACACACACACACACACCACACACACACACACACACACACACACACACACACACACTTGACCTCACCTGTAGTTCTAACCATGACCTCCCCTGTAGTTCTAACCATGACCTCATCTGTATTCTAACGATGACCTCATCTGTAGTTCTAAAGATGACCTCGTCTGTAGTTCTAACCATGATCTCATCTGTAGTTCTAACGATGACTCATCTGTAGTTCTAACGGTGACCTCATATGTAGTTCTAAAGGTGACCTCATATGTAGTTCTAACGATGACCTCACCTGTAGTTCTAAAGATGACCTCATCTGTAGTTCTAACGATGACCTCATCTGTAGTTCTAAAGATGACCTCATCTGTAGTTCTAAAGATGACCTCATATGTAGTTCTAAAGATGACCTCATCTGTAGTTCTAACCATGACCTCATCTGTAGTTCTAACCATGATCTCATCTGTAGTTCTAAAGGTGACCTCATCTGTAGTTCTAACGATGACCTCATATGTAGTTCTAAAGATGACCTCATCTGTAGTTCTAAAGATGACCTCATCTGTAGTTCTAACGATGACCTCATCTGTAGTTCTAAAGGTGACCTCATCTGTAGTTCTAAAGGTGACCTCATCTGTAGTTCTAACGATGACCTCATCTGTAGTTCTAAAGATGACCTCATCTGTAGTTCTAACGATGACCTCATCTGTAGTTCTAAAGATGACCTCATCTGTAGTTCTAAAGATGACCTCATCTGTAGTTCTAACCATGACCTCATCTGTAGTTCTAACCATGATCTCATCTGTAGTTCTAAAGGTGACCTCATCTGTAGTTCTAACGATGACCTCATATGTAGTTCTAAAGATGACCTCATCTGTAGTTCTAAAGATGACCTCATCTGTAGTTCTAAAGATGACCTCATCTGTAGTTCTAACAATGACCTCATCTGTAGTTCTAAAGGTGACCTAATCTGTAGTTCTAACGGTGACCTCATCTGTAGTTCTAAAGGTGACCTCATCTGTAGTTCTAAAGGTGATCTCATCTGTAGTTCTAACGATGACCTCATCTATAGTTCTAAAGATGACCTCACCTGTAGTTCTAACCATGACCTCCCCTGTAGTTCTAACCATGACCTCACCTGTAGTTCTAACCATGACCTCCCTGTAGTTCTAACCATGACCTCATCTGTAGTTCTAACCATGACCTCATCTGTAGTTCTAAAGATGACCTCATCTGTAGTTCTAACCATGATCTCATCTGTAGTTCTAATGATGACCTCATCTGTAGTTCTAAAGATGACCTCATATGTAGTTCTAAAGATGACCTCATATGTAGTTCTAAAGATGACCTCATCTGTAGTTCTAAAGATGACCTCATCTGTAGTTCTAACGATGACCTCATCTGTAGTTCTAAAGGTGACCTCATCTGTAGTTCTAACGGTGACCTCATCTGTAGTTCTAAAGGTGACCTCATCTGTAGTTCTAACGGTGACCTCATCTGTAGTTCTAACGGTGACCTCATCTGTAGTTCTAAAGGTGATCTCATCTGTAGTTCTAACGATGACCTCATCTATAGTTCTAAAGATGACCTCACCTGTAGTTCTAACCATGACCTCATCTATAGTTCTAAAGATGACCTCATCTGTAGTTCTAACCATGATCTCATCTGTAGTTCTAAAGATGACCTCATCTGTAGTTCTAACCATGACCTCATCTATAGTTCTAACCATGACCTCATATTTAGTTCTAAAGATGATCTCATCTGTAGTTCTAACGATGACCTCATCTATAGTTCTAAAGATGACCTCATCTGTAGTTCTAAAGATGACCTCATCTGTAGTTCTAATGATGACCTCATCTGTAGTTCTAACGATGACCTCATCTATAGTTCTAAAGATGACCTCACCTGTAGTTCTAACCATGACCTCATCTATAGTTCTAAAGATGACCTCATCTGTAGTTCTAACCATGATCTCATCTGTAGTTCTAAAGATGACCTCATCTGTAGTTCTAACCATGACCTCATATTTAGTTCTAAAGATGATCTCATCTGTAGTTCTAACGATGACCTCATCTATAGTTCTAAAGATGACCTCATCTGTAGTTCTAAAGATGACCTCATCTGTAGTTCTAATGATGACCTCATCTGTAGTTCTAACGATGACCTCATCTATAGTTCTAAAGATGACCTCATATGTAGTTCTAAAGATGATCTCATCTGTAGTTCTAAAGATGACCTCATCTGTAGTTCTAAAGATGACCTCATCTATAGTTCTAAAGATGACCTCATCTATAGTTCTAAAGATGACCTCATATGTAGTTCTAAAGATTATCTCATCTGTAGTTCTAACGATGACCTCATCTGTAGTTCTAAAGATGACCTCATCTGTAGTTCTAATGATGACCTCATCTGTAGTTCTAAAGATGACCTCATCTGTAGTTCTAAAGATGACCTCATCTGTAGTTCTAAAGATGATCTCATCTGTAGTTCTAAAGATGACCTCATCTGTAGTTCTAACCATGATCTCATCTGTAGTTCTAAAGACGATCTCATCTGTAGTTCTAAAGATGATCTCATCTGTAGTTCTAACCATGATCTCACCTGTAGTTCTAAAGATGATCTCATCTGTAGTTCTAACGATGACCTCATCTGTAGTTCTAAAGATGACCTCATCTGTAGTTCTAAAGATGACCTCATCTGTAGTTCTAACCATGATCTCATCTGTAGTTCTAAAGATGACCTCATCTGTAGTTCTAACCATGACCTCATCTATAGTTCTAACCATGATCTCATCTGTAGTTCTAACGATGACCTCATCTGTAGTTCTAAAGATGACCTCATCTGTAGTTCTAAAGATGACCTCATCTGTAGTTCTAACCATGATCTTAGGCTTGTTTGAGACAAGCGAGACCTGCGCAGACCTGCGCAATTGCGATCAACGTCTTGCTAGTGCGTTGCATGATGGTTAGTCATTTTGTCCGACTTGCTCTGGAGGCTCGCCTACATGAGACGTTGAAATCTCGCGGGACAAAGACGCCCGCAGACTTGAGAGCGAGGCGCGGCGAGGCGGCGCAGTTTCTCTCCACGGGCTGCAGAGGCTAAATGCTTGATGGGAAACGACTCGCTGGTATCTGGAGCTGAGCGCTCATTGGTGGGTTTTACCCCGTGCTGGAGATGAAGCTCTCCATTGGCTCGGCAAAAGTGTGTTGTGTTTTGTGTCAGTTTTACGTCGCCACTTCCATTCACATTTTTCATCATTGTTCCACAATGTTTATCATCATCACATTAATATCTATATATTTTATACTATACTTGCACTGCTTACCGTTTTCATACTTTATATATCTTAGCATATTCATACCCCTCACTTTTATTCATCATTCAATTCATTCTATATTTTATTCTGTAGATTGTGTACATTACTTTTCACTTTACTGCTTGTTGCACTCCTGGTTAGAAGCTAAACTGCATTTCGTTGTCTCAGTACCTGTAATCTGTGCAATATCAATAAAGTAGAATCTAATCTTGAGCAGGAACAAATGTATTTACTTAGTACATATCTGACATTAACGATTAAACACATGTGTGCATGAAGAGAGAAACTTGCTCTGTCATAGGCCTACTGGGTCAGGCTACAAGGAAGTGGAGAGGAAAATATCACAAACAGAATACTACAGGATTGCTGGGAATATACAAAGTTCCAGGGGCGTGGGTTTGGCTGGACGAGTAAGGAGAGAACGAGGGCATATGGAGTGGAGACCATCACGTTTGCCAAAGCAAGCCCATTTAGCCGTGTTCCCCCATGGCTTTCCCCAGAAGCTAACATGTGAGTTTCATAGAAAGGAAAAAAGAGTGGCAAATAAATGAAGTGGGAATGAAAACGAGTACCTGAACGAAAAGTATTACAATTACCTCAAAATGTACACAGATGGATCTAAGAAGCAAGAATGCGTGGGGATAGGCGTGTATATATCAGAATTCAAAATATCAATCTCAAAACGAGTGTCACATAACTTATCAGTTTATACAGCAGAAATACTCGCAGCAGTTATTGGGCTACAAGGTTGAAGAGGTCAGACCTGATAGGGTGGTGATATGCACAGACCTGATAGGGTGGTGATATGCACAGACCTGATAGGGTGGTGATATGCACAGACCTGATAGGGTGGTGATATGCACAGACCTGATAGGGTGGTGATATGCACAGACTCACTCTCTGCTTTGGAAAGCATACAGTCCACAATAACTGTTAGAGAAGATTTAATTATTGAACTTAACCACTGCTTACTGAGACTTCAGAGGAGGGGAATAGATGTGCAGTTATGCTGGGTGCCTGCACATGAGGGGGTTCAAGGGAATGAGCATGCTGATAAGTTAGCAAAAGATGCGTTACAGAAGGAAATAGCAATACCAGTTTCACTTGGAAAAGGAGAAGGAAAAGCAATAATTAAGAAGAAGGGTATGGAAATATGGCAGAAAAGGTGGGAGGAAGATCAGAAAGGGAGGAGATACCACAAGTTACAGAAATCAGTCATAACAAAGATCTATACAGAAAGGAACAGACGGGAGGAGATCACCATCACTAGACTCAGACTGGATCATACAGGATTAAACGGCACAATGTTTATAATGGGAAAAAGCGAAGTTGAAGAATGCAGGGGGTGTGGAGTGAAAGAAAATGTGGAACACATATTACACTGCAACATGTAAAACAGAGAGGGAACAACTAAGAGACAGGGTCAGAGAGGCAGGAAGGGAGTGGAGCCTGATGGGGATACTGGGAACAGAAGGTAAGAGCTACCAGGGAGGCCATTCTTAAATATTTGAATGAAACAGGATTGATTGGAAGAATTTAAAACAACGTAATACATGGTATAATTCCACAAGTGGTGATAGGATGATATGGTGATACACACTTTTGTACAGTAGGTGGCGGTATGCACCTTAAAGTTGTTTGCAATCCGCCAAAAACCGAGAGAAGAAGAAGAAGCCGACTCCGAGCTGTCCGACTTCAGGCGAGCTTTTTGAGACCTCCCCCGGCTGCAATCGGCTATTCTCGTCTACTTTCGAGGCGAGCCGCAGCTCGTCTCAAACAAGCCTCTTATCTGTAGTTCTAAAGATGACCTCATCTGTAGTTCTAACCATGACCTCATCTGTAGTTCTAAAGATGACCTCATCTATAGTTCTAACCATGACCTCATCTGTAGTTCTAACCATGACCTCATCTGTAGTTCTAAAGATGACCTTATCTGTAGTTCTAACCATGACCTCATCTATAGTTCTAAAGATGACCTCATCTGTAGTTCTAACCATGACCTCATCTGTAGTTCTAAAGATGACCTCATCTGTAGTTCTAACCATGACCTCATCTGTAGTTCTAAAGGTGACCTCATCTGTAGTTCTAAGATACCTCATCTGTAGTTCTAAAGATACCTCATCTGTAGTTCTAAAGATGACCTCATATAGTTCTAAAGATACCTCATATGTAGTTCTAAAGATGACCTCATCTGTAGTTCTAAATATGACCTCATCTGTAGTTCTAACCATGACCTCATCTGTAGTTCTAAAGATGACCTCATCTGTAGTTCTAAAGATGACCTCATCTGTAGTTCTAAGATGATCTCATGTAGTTCTAAAGATGACCTCATCTGTAGTTCTAAGATGACCTCATCTGTAGTTCTAAAGATGACCTCATCTGTAGTTCTAAAGATGACCTCATCTGTAGTTCTAACCATGACCTCATCTGTAGTTCTAAAGATGACCTCATCTGTAGTTCTAACCATGACCTCATCTATAGTTCTAAAGATGACCTCATCTGTAGTTCTAACCATGATCTCACCTGTAGTTCTAAAGATGACCTCATCTGTAGTTCTAACCATGACCTCATCTGTAGTTCTAAAGATGATCTCATCTGTAGTTCTAACCATGACCTCATCTATAGTTCTAACCATGACCTCATCTGTAGTTCTAAAGATGACCTCATATGTAGTTCTAAGATGATCTCATCTGTAGTTCTAACATGATCTCATCTATAGTTCTAAGATGACCTCATCTGTAGTTCTAAAGATGATCTCATCTGTAGTTCTAAGATGACCTCATCTGTAGTTCTAACCATGACCTCATCTGTAGTTCTAACCATGACCTCATCTGTAGTTCTAAGATGACCTCATCTGTAGTTCTAACGATGATCTCATCTGTAGTTCTAACGATGATCTCATCTGTAGTTCTAACCATGACCTCATCTGTAGTTCTAAAAATGACCTCATCTGTAGTTCTAAAGATGACCTCATCTGTAGTTCTAACCATGACCTCATATGTAGTTCTAAGATGACCTCATCTGTAGTTCTAAGATGACCTCATATGTAGTTCTAAAGATGACCTCATCTGTAGTTCTAAATGATCTCATCTGTAGTTCTAACCATGATCTCATCTGTAGTTCTAACCATGACCTCATCTGTAGTTCTAAAGATACCTCATCTGTAGTTCTAACGACCTCATCTGTAGTTCTAAATGACCTCATCTGTAGTTCTAACGATGACCTCATCTGTAGTTCTAAAGGTGACCTCATCTGTAGTTCTAACCATGACCTCATCTGTAGTTCTAATCAGGGGTTAAATTGGGCCGGGGCTGTCCGGCTGTCACATAGGACGATGCTCTGACGTTATCACCCTCGCTCCTTGTCATTTGTTTAAGCCATAGTTAAAACATCTCTCGTTCTTAATATAGACTTTATTTAGGGTCGATATGTGTTGACTTTACTTTAAAATAGCAGATCTCTGTGAGGATATAGTTTTTCCGCTTAGTGAACGTGTGTCTCTGCTCCGATCAGGAGCTGCAGCACCGCGGCTCCTTCGTGCAGAGAGTCTGCAGCGGTACCGCCAAACCCCCGACCCGTCTTGTAACACGGAGCCCGTTTCCTACACCATCAGGGCCGGTTCTAACCAATTTGCTGCCCTTGGCGAGATTTTAGCCCCCCCCCCCCCTTGCCAGAAAATCGTTCAGTAGAAAAGATAAAAGTATCCAAGGAATACACAATAGAATATATAAAGAATAAATGAAAAATCTCTACAAAAGACCAATACACTACAAAAACTGAAACTTATTGACATAGGTAATATACATCAAAAAGGCTTCAAATGTATTCAGTATTGTATGAACATGTTTTAATTGGGGTGTGGACGTCACATCCTCTAGGGGGGTCCGGGGGTATGCCCCCCCGGGAAGAAATGTTTGAAAATGTAAAGTAAAATGCTTCAATCTGGTGCACTTTAAGCACACATTACTAGAGACTAGATCTAGGGGGTACAACTCTAAACACCCATATGAAAAAGATCGGTTTACATTTTAATAACCAAATATGTGAACATAACCAATAACCTACCATAGCCAATAACAAATAAATGTAACTTATTTTATTTTTGTTGTTCATTCATATCTTATTTTACCTAGTTAACATTTATTTATGCATATTTTTTATCTCTCAAGTTTTAAACGATATTTCTGGTTTACTGTCCTATAGTATACATTGAAATGATTTCAAACCTGTTTATCCAAATAATTATAAAGGAGTGCCTTGGAAATATTTGTTTACATAAATTGCATTTATCTCTCTCGCTCGTCCCACGCCCACTTTGGCTGTGAGCTGCGGACGCCTGATAAGCCAACACCCCCCACTTTCATCACTTACACCCATCGTACAGGGCAAATGAAAAGTGTAACCGGGGTGAAAAGGGTGTTACATTTACTTAATTATGAATGTTGTTACATCAAGGCGAAAATTAGGATGAGCGCAAACAGTCAAAAATGTTTTTTCCCTCCCAGAGCTGCCAGCGCAGCGCCCCCCAGATCTGGCGCCCTAGGCGACCGCCTATGTCGCCTATGCCAAAAACCGGCCCTGTACACCATGCTAAATGTATGTCTGCATAAAGCTGAGTTATGATCGGTCATAATAACACAGAATTTGGTGATGATTAAATAGTTTACAGTGAGATTTACTCCCATACTTTTGGCCATACTCACGCAGCCCTACAAATGAATTGAGATTTCCACACAAATGTTCTTTAGCAAGTGTGCAGAGCAGTGTTGATTTAAAAAAGCAATTTGAAGGTTGGATATTTGTAAACCTTTTTTTGTGTATATATATTAATAATTTAAGATGTAAATTAATTCCAGTTTATTTGTAGTACTTTCTATTTATTGTGACATGTGGTGGCATCAATGTGTGCATTTGATACAGATAATGGAGCAGTTGCTTTAGGGCCACAGTGTATATCCCTTAAGGTCAAATAATGAGATCCTCGACCTCCGCCCCCCTCTCGCACCTCCACACAGAGCCCCCCCACATATCAAATCCCAACTTAACCCCTGGTTCTAATGATGACTTCACCTGTATATCAGGACCTCACCTGTATACCACGACTTCACCTGTAGATTAGCGACTCACCTGCAGTTCGGCGATGGTGACCTTGTGGTAGATCTTCTCCTCGTCTCGCCGCTGGTCCTGAGGGACGGTGATGTTGGCGAGCGCCGTCTCAAACTCCAGGATCTGCTGCATCTGGATCAGGGTGGAGTTCTTTTCTCCGCCTAGCAACAGGCCCAACTCCACCATGTAGTCCAGGTACGCCACCAGCACCTGGAGGGGGTCATGAGGATTCAAGGTTCAAAGGTTTTATTGTCTGTTGGGAAAAATGAATGTCCTCTTCCAACATGAGAGTAGCATGCTAACAAAGGTACCCAACTGTAGCTGTGAACATGACAGGATGTATGATTACCTAGAAGAGCATCAGGACTGTTTGAGGCATATGATAGCTATGTGATTAACATGATGATTCAGCCTCTATGGAGATAGACATATGACAAGCATGCTCATTTCTGAATTTTGAGAAAAAGTCAGAATTTTGAGAAAAAGTCAGAATTTGGAGACTTTGGAGAAAAAGTCAGAAATTGGAGAAAAAGTCAGAATTTGGAGAAAAAGTCAGAATTTGGAGACTTTGGAGAAAAAGTCAGAAATTTGAAATTGAGGAAAAAGTCAGAATTTGATATTTAAAGGGGACCTATCATGCAAAATGCACTTTTGTACGTCTTTTCTACATGAACATGTGTCCCCGGTGTTCCAGGGAACTCACCAAGTGTCAGAAAACACAACCCTCTCTATTTTCCTCCATACCCAAATCTCTAAAAACGGGGCTGCAACGGATCTGATAAAAACTGATCCAGATTTGAAATTGTTCTGACGTCAGAAACAGGGAGCTCCGCCTATTTGGGCAACTCTCCACCTATCAGGGGAATGGAGACCGCTCGAAAGCGCTAGAAACGCTGTAGTACATATGCCAGGCCTGTAGGTGGCGCTGTAGTCTGCCACAAAAGCAGCGAAGAAGACTTCTCACAGAATCAGCCCTTGCAAAAACAGGGCTAGAAAAGAGCAAATAGAGCGAAATGAGGCATGGCTGAAATGCATGATCTGTTTGGTATTTTGAAAAAAAAACTTCACAGACATGTTTTATATAGGTATGGCCCTACAATATATTATTCAAATATAGCATGATAGGTCCACTTTAAGGAAAAAGTCAGAATTTGGAGATTTTTGAGAATAAGTCAGAAATTTGAAATTGAGGAAAAAGTCAGAATTGTTGAGATTTTTTGAAAAAAGTCTGAATGTTGAGGAAAAAGTCAGAATTTGATATTTAAGGAAAAAGTCAGAATTTGGAGACTTTGGAAAAAAAGTCAGAATTTGGAGATTTTTAGAAAAAGTCAGAATTTGAGACTTTGGAGAAAAAGTAAGAATTTGATATTTAAGGAAAAAGTCAGAATTTTGAAATTTTGAGAAAAAGTCAGAATTTTGAGAAAGTCTGAATGTTGAGATTGTTTGAGGCATATGGTAGCTATGTGATTAACATGATGATTCAGCCTCTATGGAGATAGACATATGACAAGCATGCTCATTTCTGACGTGGAGCTAATCTGAAGTAAACATTGAATACTGCTTTCTATTCCTCCATCTTGTGACTGTGTAACTCCCTCTCTTGGATATCAGCATGTGAAGGACACTGTTCAGGAACTAGTTGATGCTCTGTATGTGATGACTCCTTCCATTCTGGAGAGGATCACAGATACATGGATCCTGAGATTGAAGCTCAAGCCGGTGACATTTTCCTAACATTGTCATATGCACAAAGCCACAGTGTAGAAATGGCAATGAAATGATTCTGACCTGACGCAACATATATATAAAAAAACACAAAAATACAAAATAAAAAGTAGTGCAAAAAGTCTATATGGAGATGAACTCCACCTGAGTTTATATGGTCGGCTGCAGGGAGTCTTACCTTCTCATTGGCAGTCTTGTTGAGGTAATAATCTCTGGACGGCAGGAAGAGCCCTGATTGGTCCACCTGTGTAGAGCAGGGTTAAAGGTGAGCCAATCACAGCCACAGATATCTAACTTTCAACCTGGACTACCTGCCCTCCGACAAGAACATTTAAAATATAGAACAAAACCCAAAATATTAGCTTTATAACGCAAATTCTCTTCAGTGCATTTCCTTAATGTGTTTCTTTATGTCTTGCTGATTGCTCTCTAAACAAATCAAATGTAGTACTTCTTTACCTCCATGAGGTGTGGTTCTGGTTCAATCTGGTTCTGGTTCAATCTGGTTCTGGTTCAATCTGGTTCTGGTTCAATCTGGTTCTGGTTCAATCTGGTTCAATCTGGTTCTGGTTCAATCTGGTTCTGGTTCAATCTGGTTCTGTTTAAATCTGGTTCTGGTTTAATCTGGTTCTGGTTAAATCTGTTTCAATGTGGTTCTGGTTCAATCTGGTTCTGGTTCAATCTGGTTCAATCTGGTTCTGGTTCAATCTGGTTCTGGTTCAATCTGGTTCTGTTTAAATCTGGTTCTGGTTTAATCTGGTTCTGGTTTAATCTGGTTCTGGTTAAATCCGTTTCAATGTGGTTCTGGTTTAATCTGGTTCTGGTTCAATCTGGTTCTGGTTAAATCTGTTTCAATGTGGTTCTGGTTTAATCTGGTTCTGGTTCAATCTGTTTCAATGTGGTTCTGGTTTAATCTGGTTCTGGTTCTGGTTCAATCTGGTTCAATAGAGCGGTGCAGTGATGACGTATTTTTGTAGTTCGACCCTGACCCTCGACAAAAAGCAACAGGATTTCTCCATAGGATTTTGGAATATTGTAAAAAATAAGGTCTGTGGAAAACAAACCTGTTTGATAAATGCACGTTTTGTTCAGCCGGATAATCTCCACATGTCTTCCCTACTTTTATAATTTTCGAATCATAAATCTAATCGCAGAAGCAAAATGTTAACATTATGCTATAAAGGAACTACAGCCGAGTCCAGCAGCACGACTTCAACGTCACGCCAACTTAAAGGTGGGGTAGGTAAGTTTGAGAAACCGGCTCGAGATACACTTGTTATATTCCATGGAATGCTCTTAACATCCAGATAGCAATGAATATCTGAAGTGCTTTGGCAACAAATACATAAATAAATATCACCTGTGGAAGCTGTAGTACTGTAAAAAGCACGACCAATCATCTGAGCCGGCCCGGCTAAAGTAACTGGATGGCCTACCTGCCTGTCAGCCTTCCATCTGTGCACAGACTTATCTCGTGCCCTCATTGGTCATGTGCGCGTTCGTGTGTGTTGGAGGAGGGGCTCTGTGAGGAAGTGGCAGATTCTCAAATTCTAGCGCACTCGAGCTGGTTTCTCCAAAATTACCTACCCCACCTTTAAGATCCATATTCAAACACACAGATTCTAAACGGTACGAGTTGAAGCGTTTGTTTGAACAGTTAGCAGGAGGCAGGGACTTGCTTTCAAGCAGAACAGGGCTAACTAACTTAGAGGAGTGTTTACGTGTTCGGCGTAATGACGTACAACGGCCTCCACGACTTCTGTAGTCCTATTCAGCCACTTGGTAACAACCATCGTTTCTCAGACACGTCAACTCTTCAGAAATCACCAGAGGGGTCACTGGTGATGGATTTAATGTCCTAGAACAAAACGTGATCCGTCTCTTCAATGTGTCTCAACCACAGACCTTATTTCAGCTATTTTCCTAAATCCTATGGAGAGAACCCATTGGCTCTGAGACGAGGGAACAGGAAGTGGTGACATGTTAACTCACTTCCTGGTTTTAGGACTCGTCACTGCACCACTCTACATGGTTCTGGTTTACCTGGATGACGTTGCTGTTGGAGTGTTTGGGGTCTGCGCTGACTCCGACGCTGAAGAAAGGCTGTGCTCTGTAGGGGCCAGAAACCACCTTCAGGACCTCCATGAAGTTGTCTTTATCCCAGGGGCCCGTCATGTTCCAGCCCCCGATCTGCAGGAAGCCGGAGCGTTTACATTCAATGACAGAACGTGGACTGGATCCCCACAAAACACATACGCCTGTTGGCAGATGACGCTCTGCTTTGCACTTTAAAATGCTCAAATGAGTGAAAAATAAAAGGTGATCTTCTATCACGATATATGTCTTTCTATTTAACGTTGACCGTGTAGTGGCAAGACAAGGGGAACAACCTGCACCTATGTGTCAATCTGTTCCAACATATGGTCTGATCTTCACATAAGTTACACTTATCAACAAACACACTCCGTTTGAACTCATAGCACACACGTTATTATGTTATTCTCCATATTGAACACATCAAACATTCACAGTGTCCCCAGACTTCAACTAAAGCAGAATGAGTTAGGAGATAGTAAACCTCATTTTAAAACAGTGGAACAAGATTAGAAGTGTTGTTAGAGTTACTTTGACTTAATATTCACTGAAATTTGATTTGGTGTGGGGATGTGTGTCTACACTGGTGTCTTAGCTGAAGATCGGATAACATGTGATGGCCAATTCAAACCAGGAAACTCTAACTTCGAGCTTAACCCTTGAACATAACCCGGTCCGGAGCATATCTGCAGCAGGTGGTCTATCCAGGTTCAAAGAGAGCCCCCTTCATAGTACGGGAAACTCTGTATGCTGGATATCACCTGGCTAACCCTCTAATCTGGCTCCCTAGTGAACCCCTCAGGTGTGTGGTTACCTTGGCGATGAGGTCTACGAGCGGCTGGGCCCCCAGCTCCTCGATCCTCTGCGTGTTGAGGCAGGACAGGTAGTAGGACTGGGTCTTCCTCTCGGCTTCACTGCTGCCGTTAAACGTCCCGTTCTCTGCGGGGACACCACGACTCACGTTAGCCACGCCTACAGCTCGTTAACTCACGTTGCCCATGGTTACATCTCGTTAACTAATCTCGTTAACTCACGTTACATCTTGTTAACTCACAATACCCACGGTTACAGCTCGTTGACTAACGTTACCCACAGTTTGAGGGCCTGGTTCCCCCCCCCTCTCACCCAGCAGGTGTTTGAGCAGGGCCTGGTTCCCCCCCCCCTCACCCAGCAGGTGTTTGAGCAGCGCCTGGTTCTCCCCCCCTGCCCCCCCCCCCCTCACCCAGCAGGTGTTTGAGCAGCGCCTGGTTCTCCCCCCCTGCCCCCCCCCCTCTCACCCAGCAGGTGTTTGAGCAGGGCCTGGTTCCCCCCCCCTGCCCCCCCCCCCTCTCACCCAGCAGGTGTTTGAGCAGGGCCTGGTTCCCCCCCCCTCTCACCCAGCAGGTGTTTGAGCAGGGCCTGGTTCCCCCCCCCCCTCACCCAGCAGGTGTTTGAGCAGGGCCTGGTTCCCCCCCCCCCTCACCCAGCAGGTGTTTGAGCAGCGCCTGGTTCTCCCCCCCTGCCCCCTCACCCAGCAGGTGTTTGAGCAGCGCCTGGTTCTCCCCCCCCCTGCCTCCCCCCCCTCACCCAGCAGGTGTTTGAGCAGCGCCTGGTTCTCCCCCCTGCCCCCCCCCCCTCACCCAGCAGGTGTTTGAGCAGCGCCTGGTTCTCCCCCCCTGCCCCCACCCCCCCTCACCCAGCAGGTGTTTGAGCAGCGCCTGGTTCTCCCCCCCTGCCCCCCCCCCTCTCACCCAGCAGGTGTTTGAGCAGGGCCTGGTTCCCCCCCCCTGCCCCCCCCCCCTCTCACCCAGCAGGTGTTTGAGCAGGGCCTGGTTCCCCCCCCTGCCCCCCCCCCTCTCACCCAGCAGGTGTTTGAGCAGGGCCTGGTTCCCCCCCCCTCTCACCCAGCAGGTGTTTGAGCAGGGCCTGGTTCCCCCCCCCCCTCACCCAGCAGGTGTTTGAGCAGGGCCTGGTTCCCCCCCCCCCTCACCCAGCAGGTGTTTGAGCAGCGCCTGGTTCTCCCCCCCTGCCCCCCTCACCCAGCAGGTGTTTGAGCAGCGCCTGGTTCTCCCCCCCTGCCTCCCCCCCCCTCACCCAGCAGGTGTTTGAGCAGCGCCTGGTTCTCCCCCCTGCCCCCCCCCCTCACCCAGCAGGTGTTTGAGCAGCGCCTGGTTCTCCCCCCTGCCCCACCCCCCCTCACCCAGCAGGTGTTTGAGCAGCGCCTGGTTCTCCCCCCCTGCCCCCCCCCCTCTCACCAGCAGGTGTTTGAGCAGGGCCTGGTTCCCCCCCCCTGCCCCCCCCCTCTCACCCAGCAGGTGTTTGAGCAGGGCCTGGTTCCCCCCCCCTGCCCCCCCCCCCTCTCACCCAGCAGGTGTTTGAGCAGCGCCTGGTTCTCCCCCCCTGCCCCCCCCCCCCTCTCACCCAGCAGTGTTTGAGCAGGGCCTGGTTCCCCCCCTGCCCCCCCCCCCCCTCACCCAGCAGGTGTTTGAGCAGGGCCTGGTTCTCCCCCCTGCCCCCCCCCCCCCTCACCCAGCAGGTGTTTGAGCAGGGCCTGGTTCTGCTCCCAGATGCTGTTGAAGGTGGACCACCTGGAGCGCCCGTCGGGCAGCGGGTTCTTCTTCACCCAGCCTCCACAGGAGAACTGGTAGAAGTCAGAGCAGGGGTCCACGCTGCGGTCCATGGCCTCGCCCATCTGAGCCGCCACGGAGACGCAGGCCTCCGTCAGGCACAGGCCCCGCCCACCGTCTGAGGGGGGAGGAGTTACAGATTTATTAAAAGTAAATAAGAAGAATTATAAAAATTACAGACCAATTTTTTTTGTGATTTATTTCGAACGTGTAAAACAATAATACAAAAAATAATAATAATGAAATGAAACAAGGGAATTATGATACTGTACAAACTTAAGCAGTATCAAATTGATAAACAAAAACATTATTGACTTACAAATTATATATAAACAAATGATCTATTACACATCTGAAAAGGGGGTTACCTTGGTTGCTGATTGGCTAATGGTTACACAAGACAAAACATCGTTATGACATCATCAAGTGGCCAAAATCTGATCAGCTCATTTTCAGACAGGTTTTTATAGAAATGGATCAAAAAGAGAGAGAATCTTTGTTCCTGAAACTTTCAGAGTCTCTTTCCACAGAGGGGACACATGTTGATGAAGAAGAGACATGAAGAAGAGGGGACACATGCTGATGAAGAAGAGACATGAAGAAGAGGGGACACATGTTGATGAAGAAGAGACATGAAGAAGAGGGGACACATGTTGATGAAGAAGAGACATGAAGAAGAGGGGACACATGTTGATGAAGAAGAGACATGAAGAAGAGGGGACACATGTTGATGTAGAGAGACATGAAGAAGAGGGGACACATGTGATGAAGAAGAGACATGAAGAAGAGGGGACACATGTTGATGTAGAAGAGACATGAAGAAGAGGGGACACATGTTGATGAAGAAGAGACATGAAGAAGAGGGGACACATGTTGATGTAGAAGAGACATGAAGAAGAGGGGACACATGTTGATGAAGAAGAGACATGAAGAAGAGGGGACACATGTTGATGAAGAAGAGACATGAAGAAGAGGGGACACATGTTGATGTAGAAGAGACATGAAGAAGAGGGGACACATGTGATGTAGAAGAGACATGAAGAAGAGGGGACACATGTTGATGAAGAAGAGACATGAAGAAGAGGGACACATGTTGATGTAGAAGAGACATGAAGAAGAGGGGACACATGTTGATGTAGAAGAGACATGAAGAAGAGGGGACACATGTTGATGTAGAAGAGACGTGAAGAAGAGGGGACACATGTTGATGTAGAAGAGACATGAAGAAGAGGGGACACATGTTGATGTAGAAGAGACATGAAGAAGAGGGGACACATGTTGATGAAGAAGAGACATGAAGAGAGGGGACACATGTTGATGTAGAAGAGACATGAAGAAGAGGGGACACATGTTGATGAAGAAGAGACATGAAGAAGAGGGGACATGTTGATGAAGAAGAGACATGAAGAAGAGGGGACACATGTTGATGAAGAAGAGACATGAAGAAGAGGGGACACATGTTGATGTAGAAGAGACATGAAGAAGAGGGGACACATGTTGATGAAGAAGAGACATGAAGAAGAGGGGACACATGTTGATGAAGAAGAGACATGAAGAAGAGGGGACACATGTTGATGTAGAAGAGACATGAAGAAGAGGGGACACAGTTGATGTAGAAGAGACATGAGGAAGAGGGGACACATGTTGATGTAGAAGAGACATGAAGAAGAGGGGACACATGTTGATGTAGAAGAGACATGAAGAAGAGGGGACAATGTGATGAAGAAGAGAGACATGAAGAAGAGGGGACACATGTTGATGTAGAAGAGACATGAAGAAGAGGGGACACATGTTGATGTAGAAGAGACATGAAGAAGAGGGGACACATGTGATGTAGAAGAGACATGAGGAAGAGGGGACACATGTTGATGTAGAAGAGACATGAAGAAGAGGGGACACATGTTGATGTAGAAGAGACATGAGGAAGAGGGGACACATGTTGATGTAGAAGAGACATGAAGAAGAGGGGACACATGTTGATGTAGAAGAGACATGAGAAGAGGGGACACATGTGATGAAGAAGAGACATGAAGAAGAGGGGGACACATGTTGATGTAGAAGAGACATGAAGAAGAGGGGACACATGTTGATGTAGAAGAGACATGAAGAAGAGGGGACACATGTTGATGTAGAAGAGACATGAAGAAGAGGGGACACATGTTGATGAAGAAGAGACATGAAGAAGAGGGGACACATGTTGATGTAGAAGAGACATGGAGAAGAGGGGACACTGTTGATGAAGAAGAGACATGAAGAAGAGGGGACAACATGTTGATGAAGAAGAGGACATGAAGAAGAGGGGACACATGTTGATGTAGAAGAGACATGAAGAAGAGGGGACACATGTTGATGAAGAAGAGACATGAAGAAGAGGGGACACATGTTGATGTAGAAGAGACATGGAAGAAGAGGGGACATATGTGATGAAGAAGAGACATGAAGAAGAGGGGACACATGTTGAGTAGAAGAGACATGGAGAAGAGGGGACACATGTTGATGTAGAAGAGACATGGAGAAGAGGGGACACATGTTGATGTAGAAGAGACATGGAGAAGAGGGGACACATGTTGATGTAGAAGAGACATGATGACCAGTGTGGGGGGGGGTACTGAGCTGAAGCCCAGCCCAGCAGCAGCAGGCAGGCCAGCAGAGCCAGCAGGGAAACCAGCAGCAGAACCGACAGCAGAACCTCCAGCTGGGTCCTCGGCCCAGCAGGTCCACACCGCCCTTCCTGAAGCCACCTGCCAATCAGAGACACACTTTAATAACATGGCACGTACGTAATATCCCATCAATAATAATCCATCATGCAGTCCCACAGAGAGAGAAGAAGACAGACAGGAAGTAAACACTAAAGGGAACAGCAGAAGAAGACAGACAGGAAGTAAACACTAAAGGGAACAGCAGAAGAAGACAGACAGGAAGTAAACACTAAAGGGAACAGCAGAAGAAGACAGACAGACAGTAAACACTAAAGGAACAGCAGAAGAAGACAGACAGGAAGTCAACACTAAAGGAACAGCAGAAGAAGACAGACAGGAAGTCAACACTAAAGGGAACAGCAGAAGAAGACAGACAGGAAGTAAACACTAAAGGGAACAGCAGAAGAAGACAGACAGGAAGTAAACACTAAAGGGAACAGCAGAAGAAGACAACAGGAAGTAAACACTAAAGGGAACAGCAGAAGAAGACAGAGGGCTCTGCGTCCATACGGTGCTCTCTGTGTGAACGCAGACATATCTGAACCTCCTCTCCTCTCCTCTGTATTACAGCTAAAGCCTCTCTCGTGGGAGGTGGGCCCCCTGTCCTGAGACCCTCCTGGGATTTAACTCCCTCTCAGGACTCACCTGGGAACAGTTATCCACGGAGACTGAAAGACACTTTTGATGTTTGCCCTCTGAGTTTAAACAAAACGTTTGTGATGCTTTCAGATCAATCAGAATGACTAGAAACAGAATATATGAATAAAGAGTCAGAAACATGTTCACTGAGTGAGGCGGGGAATATGGAGACATCTAATAAATGTGCTGTTCAAATACCTTGATATTGATCAATTAGAAAATGGCTTAATTATAATGCAGCCAGACATTTAGTCTCATATTAAGCAACCCCCCCCCCCCTTATCACCTGAATCTCCTCCTAGAGCAACATTGAGTTCTTTGTAACCAAATGTCTCTCAGAGGGGCGTGGGGAGGGGCTCCTTATTTTCATCTAAAGTAACAGACAGAGAATCAGCACTTTGGAAACAGGGCTGAAACAGAGGGGATTATGGGTAATGCTGCAATGATCTGTTTGGTGTTTCAGCCAATCAGAGACAGGCTCTGGATATATCTGAGACCTGTGATATATTGATGAAACAGGATAATAGGAGACCTTTAAATATCGGCTTTTTAATTTAAATTACATTTTTTTTAATTATAGTTCTCAGCCCTATTTCCTTGTGTGTTCTTCTTCTGCGTTTGTGTTGCGTTCACTGACCTCCACGGCGTCAGGAGACGAGGATGAATCCCCCGCAGTGTCCGACGCTTCGTCCTCCTCGAACGTGGCTCGCTTATAGCTGGACATCTGCAGAGAGACGCAGAAACATAGCACATTGAACATCTCTGCTAAAGGACAACGACAAAGAATGTATTTTCTACGCCGCCTTAGGTCTTTTGGGGCGAGCAGGGAAAGTCTTCTTCTGTTCTTTACATCTCAAGGTTCAAGGTTCAAGGTTCTTTATTGTCAAGCTGACATAGCTAAAGAGTAATTATGTTTCTCCAACAATGCAACATAATAATAATACAGATAGCAAGGCAATACAAAAAGAAAAATAGTTTATAAAATAAAGTGATGATGTGGAATAGTGCAGTACGAGTCTATATACAAGTTATTGGAATGATATATATTAGATATTAGATACATATTACTGAGTAGCAGATGAATGTTTGAAGTTGTTTCAGCAGTTCAATTGTTTAACCTGTTAAGCCCCAAAGACCCCGTCGGCGGGTCTTTTTTTTCCCCAAATTAATTTTTTATTTTTATTAATTTTTTTTTTTAATGTTTTTTCTTTGGATGGAGTGAATACCTATGGTGATAATTCAATGTAATACATCTTTTTTATAGTCTGGTACCTGAAAAAGGTCAAATGGCACTGATGGAACCAGATGTACCCAAATGTGCCGAAAGCTTATTCCGTCTGGAACTTTTTTTGCTAAACCTCTCTAAAAAGGTCAAATTTAACTTGTTTTGCCTCAATCTTGATACAGGGTACTTATTATATGTTATACTTTGGATTCCTAAAGCTTTTAGTCTACCATCCCATCATTCAAGGGTGGTTTTCACTATAAGTAATGTTTTTTCTTTAGGCAGAGGTAAGAATTTACCTTTTTTTGCTATGTTCCATCTGAATTTACTCTGACTGAGAAAAATCTATATTGATTCTGACACTTCGACATCCAACTCACAGATGTAACCTTGCTTTGAGAAAAGAAATTATTCATATAACCCTTTTAGAAGTTAAGTTGTAGTCATTTGTTTTGGGCATGTCATTTTCGAGCCTGACACCTGAAAAACAGGCTCGGGGCTTAACAGCCTCACTGCCCGCGAGAAGAAACTGTCTCCGAATCTTCTTGATCTGTGATTGTGTCTGTTCCAGCACTGCAACACTACCGGTACAAGTGTCTGTCAACAGCTTTGAAGTCAGAACTGCTCCACCTGCTCACAGACTGTTGGCCACTGTCAGAGACTTGCTGACTCTTGGAAAGCTTGAACTGCCGTGAGTTGAAAGGTGCTGTATAAAAAACTTCCCTTACAAACTAAAAAGATATGAAACTGTTATCGATCGCAGAGTCTTCTTCT
>JAAOOA010002245.1:0-7500 GCA_012861695.1 Trematomus loennbergii | reverse complement strand
ATCTTGTGCTTGAGTAAAAGAAGAAGTACTCAGATCTTGTACTTGAGTAAAAGTAGAAGTACTCAGATCTTGTACTTGAGTAAAGTAGAAGTACTCAGATCGTGTACTTGAGTAAAAGTAGAAGTACTCAGATCTTGTACTTGAGTAAAGTAGAAGTACTCAGGTTGTTGTACTTTTGTAAAAGTAGAAGTACTCAGATCTTGTATTTGAGTAAAAGTGGAAGTACTCAGATCTTGTACTTGAGTAAAAGTAGAAGTACTCAGGTCATGTACTTGAGTAAAAGTAGAAGTACTAGATCTGGTACTTGAGTAAAAGTAGAAGTACTCAGATATTGTACTTGAGTAAAAGTAGAAGTACTCAGGTCATGTACTTGAGTAAAAGTAGAAGTACTCAGGTCTTGTACTTGAGTAAAAGTAGAAGTACTCAGATCTTGTACTTGAGTAAAAGTAGAAGTACTCAGGTGTTGTACTTTTGTAAAAGTAGAAGTACTCAGATCTTGTATTTGAGTAAAAGTGGAAGTACTCAGATCTGTACTTGAGTAAAAGTAGAAGTACTCAGGTCATGTACTTGAGTAAAAGTAGAAGTACTCAGATCTGGTACTTGAGTAAAAGTAGAAGTACTCAGATATTGTACTTGAGTAAAAGTAGAAGTACTCAGGTCATGTACTTGAGTAAAAGTAGAAGTACTCAGATCTGTACTTGAGTAAAAGTAGAAGTACTCAGATCTTGTTCTTGAGTAAAAGTAGAAGTACTCAGATCTGGTACTTGAGTAAAAGTAGAAGTACTCAGATATTGTACTTGAGTAAAAGTAGAAGTACTCAGGTCATGTACTTGAGTAAAAGTAGAAGTACTCAGGTTTGTACTTGAGTAAAAGTAGAAGTACTCAGATCTGGTACTTTAGTAAAAGTAGAAGTACTCAGATCTTGTACTTGAGTAAAAGTAGAAGTACTCAGATCTTGTTCTTGAGTAAAAGTAGAAGTACTCAGATCTTGTTCTGAGTAAAAGTAGAAGTACTCAGATCTTGTTCTTGAGTCAAAGTAGAAGTACTCAGATCTTGTACTTGAGTAAAAGTAGAAGTACTCAGATCTTGTGCTTGAGTAAAAGAAGAAGTACTCAGATCTTGTACTTGAGTAAAAGTAGAAGTACTCAGATCTTGTACTTGAGTAAAAGTAGAAGTACTCAGATCTTGTACTTGAGTAAAAGTAGAAGTACTCAGATCTTGTACTTGAGTAAAAGTAGAAGTACCAGAGTGTAGGAATACTCTGTTACAGTAAAAGTACTGCATTCAAAATGTTCCTCAAGTGAAAGTATAAAAGTATTCTCATCAAAATATAGTGAAAGTACAGTAAAAGTAGTCATTGTGCAGATTGGTCCATTTCAGAATAATATATATGATTGTTTTATAATGATTGATCATGAAAGTGTTCTCAAAGCTGGTAAAGGTGCAGCTAGTTTGATGACTTTGTATACTGCAGGGTAGCTTGTGGATTTACTCCAGGTGGAACTAAAGTCTGATTTAACACTTGATTATATTTCACATCATTCATCCACATCTGTGAAGTAACTAAAGGTATACATACATGTAGTGGAGGAAAAGTACACCATGTACCTCTGAACTGTAGAGGAGTAGAAGTACACAGTTTATCTCTGAACTGTAGAGGAGTAGAAGTACACAGTAGCAGAACATGAAAATAAAGTAAAGTACAAGTACCTCTACCCTTCAGGACTGTACTTTAGTAAAGTGGCAGATGGGAAGTTCGATCAGAGGATTCATTTAATATCTTCCCAAATGTTTGACCTGTCACCCTATGACATGATGAAGAGGAGGTAGAAGAAGATGAAGAGGAGGTAGAAGAAGATGATGAAGAGGAGGTAGAAGAAGATGATGAAGAGGAGGAGGTAGAAGAAGATGATGAAGAGGAGTAGAAGAAGATGATGAAGAGGAAGATGGTGGTCGGGGGGTGAGGATTTGTTTTGTTGCTCAGATGGAAACAGGGCGTCTTAAGACAGGAAGTCAAAGAGCTGCAGACAGGAAACAGTAAAGCCTGCATGCATGCCCACCCTAACTAACACACACACACACACACACACACACACACACACACACACACACACACACACACACACACACACACACACACCACCACACACACACACACCACACACACACACACACACACACACACACACACCCACACCACACACACACACACACACACACACACACCCACACACACACACACACACACACACACACACACACACACACACACACACACACACACACACCCTCTTTGATTGTGCACACTTGCTCACTCCTACACACTTTGAACTGATGATCATCAGCAGGAGAGGACTCTTTAAAGTAGAGACACATACTGATATACACCTGAACATCAGCAGGAGAGGACTCTTTAAAGTAGAGACCACTACATACTGATATACACCTGACATCAGCAGGAGAGGACTCTTTAAAGTAGAGACGCTACATACTGATATACACCTGAACATCAGCAGGAGAGGACTCTTTAAAGTAGAGACACATACTGATACACCTGAACATCAGCAGGAGAGACTCTTTAAAGTAGAGACACTACATACTGATATACACCTGAACATCAGGAGGAGAGGACTCTTTAAGTAGAGACACTACATACTGATATACACCTGAACATCAGGAGGAGAGGACTCTTTAAAGTAGAGGACACTACATACTGATATACACCTGAACATCAGCAGGAGAGGACTCTTTAAAGTAGAGACACTACATACTGATATACACCTGAACATCAGCAGGAGAGGACTCTTTAAAGTAGAGACACTACATACTGATATACACCTGAACATCAGCAGGAGAGGACTCTTTAAAGTAGAGACGCTACATACTGATATACACCTGAACATCAGCAGGAGAGGACTCTTTAAAGTAGAGACGCTACATACTGATATACACCTGAACATCAGCAGGAGAGGACTCTTTAAAATAGAGACGCTACATACTGATATACACCTGAACATCAGCAGGAGAGGACTCTTAAAGTAGAGACGCTACATACTGATATACACCTGAACATCAGCAGGAGAGGACTCTTTAAAGTAGAGACGCTACATACTGATATACACCTGAACATCAGCAGGAGAGGACTCTTTAAAGTAGAGACACTACATACTGATATACACCTGAACATCAGCAGGAGAGGACTCTTTAAAGTAGAGACACTACATACTGATATACACCTGAACATCAGCAGGAGAGGACTCTTTAAAGTAGAGACGCTACATACTGATATACACCTGAACATCAGCAGGAGAGGACTCTTTAAAGTAGAGACACTACATACTGATATACACCTGAACATCAGCAGGAGAGGACTCTTTAAAGTAGAGACACTACATACTGATATACACCTGAACATCAGGAGGAGAGGACTCTTTAAAGTAGAGACACTACATACTGATATACACCTGAACATCAGGAGGAGAGGACTCTTTAAAGTAGAGACACTACTACTGATATACACCTGAACATCAGCAGGAGAGGACTCTTTAAAGTAGAGACACTACATACTGATATACACCTGAACATCAGCAGGAGAGGACTCTTTAAAGTAGAGACACTACATACTGATATACACCTGAAACATCAGCAGGAGAGGACTCTTTAAAGTAGAGACGCTACATACTGATATACACCTGAACATCAGCAGGAGAGGACTCTTTAAAGTAGAGACGCTACATACTGATATACACCTGAACATCAGCAGGAGAGGACTCTTTAAATAGAGACGCTACATACTGATATACACCTGAACATCAGCAGGAGAGGACTCTTTAAAGTAGAGACGCTACATACTGATATACACCTGAACATCAGCAGGAGAGGACTCTTTAAAGTAGAGACGCTACATACTGATATACACCTGAACATCAGCAGGAGAGGACTCTTTAAAGTAGAGACACTACATACTGATATACACCTGAACATCAGCAGGAGAGGACTCTTTAAAGTAGAGACACTACATACTGATATACACCTGAACATCAGCAAGAGAGGACTCTTTAAAGTAGAGACACTACATACTGATATACACCTGAACATCAGCAGGAGAGGACTCTTTAAAGTAGAGACACTACATACTGATATACACCTGAACATCAGCAGGAGAGGACTCTTTAAAGTAGAGACTCTACATACTGATATACACTGAACATCAGCAGGAGAGGACTCTTTAAAGTAGAGACACTACATACTGATATACACCTGAACATCAGCAGCAGAGGACTCTTTAAAGTAGAGACACTACATACTGATATACACCTGAACATCAGCAGTAGAGGACTCTTTAAAGTAGAGACACTACATACTGATATACACCTGAACATCAGCAGGAGAGGACTCTTTAAAGTAGAGACACTACATACTATACACCTGAACATCAGCAGGAGAGGACTCTTTAAAGTAGAGACACTACATACTGATATACACCTGAACATCATCAGTAGAGGACTCTTTAAAGTAGAGACACTACACACTGATATACACCTGAACATCAGCAGGAGAGGACTCTTTAAAGTAGAGACACTACATACTGATATACACCTGAACATCAGCAGGAGAGGACTCTTTAAAGTAGAGACACTACATACTGATATACACCTGAACATCAGCAGGAGAGGCTCTTTAAAGTAGAGACACTACATACTGATATACACCTGAACATCAGCAGGAGAGGACTCTTTAAAGTAGAGACACTACATACTGATATACACCTGAACATCATCAGTAGAGGACTCTTTAAAGTAGAGACACTACATACTGATATACACCTGAACATCAGCAGGAGAGGACTCTTTAAAGTAGAGACCACCTCTCTGCCTGTGCTTCAGGTTCAGCAGGACGATGCACATTCCTGCAGCTCAGGCAGAACCTCACTTCATCACAATAATAATACCTGAGACATAACAAACCTGTCCACAAGGAAACATGTTCATTATACTCCAAAAAACATCCAGTTTACTGCAAAATAAAAGAGAGAAAATATAAAAAGGGATAAAGTAAGAGTGTTGCTTAAATATATATCAAAATCTGAGAAATGAATAGTCAGTCGACTGATTTGCAGCTGCCATAAGAATTATAACTGAATTTAGTTTAAGCAGCTTCCTGTTTTTTCCCAAGATACAGTAACATCATTAAATATCATTTGTGTGTGTGTCATTGATTGTAAGGCTGTTCGATCAGTGACGTAAGCAGGAGGCCTGGACAATGTACACACACACACACACACACACACACCTGTCCGCAGCAGCAATCCAATCTCAGCACAGCGACAGGCGCGTAGGTATCTCTGTGTGTGTGTGTGTGTGTGTGTGTGTGTGTTGTGTGTGTTGTGGTGTGTGTGTGTGTGTGTGTGTGTGTGTGTGTGTGTGTGTGTGTGTGTGTGTGTGTTGTGTGTGTGGTGTGTGTGTGTGTGTGTGTGTGTGTGTGTGTGTGTGTGTGTGTGTGTGTGTGTGTGTGTGTGTGTGTGTGGTGTGTTGTGTGTGTGTTGTGTGTGTGTGTGTGTGTGTGTGTGTGTTGTGTGTGTGTGTGTGTGTGTGTGTGTGTGTGTGTGTGTGTGTGTGTGGTGTGTTGTGTGTGTGTGTGTGTGTGTGTGTGTGTGTGTGTGGTGTGTGTGTGTGTGTGTGTGTGGTGTGTGTGTGTGTGTGGTGTGTGTGTGGTGTGTGTGTGGGTGTGTGTGTGTGTGTGTACTCACGGTGTTCCGTAGGTCCTGCAGCGCTACGCTCATCCTGGAGCTCCGTGCCCGAAACAGAGCGCTACCGTCGGCCACTCCGCCGACCCATCCTCTGTCTATCTGTCCGTCTGTCTGTCTGCCTGTCTCTCTGTTTATCTGTCTCTCTATCTGTCTCTCCTTCTTCTTCTTCTTCTCCTCCTCCTCCTTTTTGTCTGTGTGCAGCAGCAGGAGGTTTTTCTGTTCTCTCCTCACTAACTCCGCCCACATCCAACCAGCCTTCCTCACAAACAAACACACCCCGAGACACAGCGGGCTGACGTCATCCTACGTCACATCTATCTATCTATCTATCTATCGATCTATCCATCGATCTATCCATCTATCTATAGGCATGCAACCCATGTTTTTTATGATATGGATTTTCTGCACAGCTCTCCACTTAGAATAAATATTTGTCATATATTATTTTTCTGTATTCAGTTTCTTACATATTTATAAGGGAGGTGTGTGGTGCAGTGGGTTGTGCGTTGGTGTTGGGATCAGGGGAGCTCAGGTTCAAACCCCACTGCAGTCAGCATGTCGTTGTGTCCCTGAGACACTTCACCCCAACGTGCTCCTGTGGGGATTGCCACAGTATTGAGTATGTAAGTCGCTTTGGATAAAAGCGTCTAACAAGAGACATGCATTAATGTGATGTTATATTTTGTGTAAATATTGTATTTCTTTCTGTGTTTGAACCTTTTACAAGGCTGATTCCTTGCTAACTTATAAGGTTCCTGCCTGTTGTCAAGCATTAAACATGATTTTAAAATATTGATAAGAAAGACAAGACAATATATAATTAACAAAACATTTTGACTTTTTCTCGGATTTAGATTTTTTCTCAGAATTTCACTTTTATCTAAGATTTTATTGTTTTTTAAGATTTCAACTTTTCTTCAACATTTCACTTTTTTCAGACGGGTTATTTTTCTGATAATTTGAAATGTTTTCAAATCCAGAATTTGACTTTATTCAAAGAATTAGATTTTTCTTCAGATCTTTTTTCAGATTTTTTTTCAGAATTTGACTTGTTTCACTTTTTGAGGATTTTGTCTCAGAATTTCCCTTTTTTATTATTACCCTTTTTTTCAATACGCTTTTTTTTGTGCAGAATTTTCAAATTGTTCCCCTTTTTTTCTAATAATTTCACTTATTTTTCTAATAATTCGACTTTTCTCAAAATTAGATTTTTTTCTCAGATTTTGAATAAAGAGACCCATAGACCCAGGGTGAAAAGATAACATGTTTACCCCGCTAAAGTGTTAAAAACATGGGTATATTAGTGCTCAAACTCGATTAAACTGTTTTAATTCAAATATTTACAGACATCACAGGTCCATAAAACTTGGTATATTTACACTTTGTACCCGTTGGAACACACACACGAAGTTTGGGGTTGTGCCCTTGTTTACCATATTAACCTATTCATCATCCATAATAGCATGTTTTTCAGACTGAACAACATTTTTACACATTTTATAAATGAGTCTAGAGCTCCATCTATTGGAATTTTAGTGTTTTACACGTCTGTCCATGGAACACGAGTTTTGCGCAATTTTGAGTGGACTAAACTGATAGGCATGAGTAGGCTACTACCACTTTGAGCCTGTATCCCTCTCTCTCTCTCGGATGTAGTCAAGCACCTGCGGCCGACAAACTGCACCTCAGACAGCATTCCCTCTCGCCTTCTCAGAGACATTTTAGAATCATGGAGCAAGTATTTTATTACT